>JAPKLY010000107.1:474011-542275 GCA_026898435.1 Prunella vulgaris | reverse complement strand
TGAAAGGACATAAAATTACTTTTGCTCCAACAACAATCAAGAAACATCAAATGCAATTTGCCCTTTGAAACTAAAGACGAAAAGGAAGGCGGCTACTTTTGCAATTTGCCCACTCTCTTTTTGAAACCGAATGTTATGCATATGTTATTATTATTCAAAAAATATTTTATTTCTATACAGTAATAATGTGTGCACAAATTTTTAAACAAGATACATGACAATAAAACATAACACAACAATAATGTGTGTATATATATACACATATGACAATAAATCCTTGATAAAATCAAGTTCCATGTTCACTGCTAAGAGGAAGCTATTTTCTATTTGGATTCAACCAAAAAATTAAGCTGAGCATTCCGTTAAATTCTTCAATAATCACCATCATCATAATATCCATCAATGTTTTATTTGTATATACAAACTTGACATTATAAAACATTAATACGCGAAAAGGCACAAGAATTAATCTATACACAACAACAATTGAAAATCAGATTGCCGAATACTTCAAGTTACAACAATGTCATCAACATCAAGCCAGTCGTTCGACTCTTTGGTTTCGTTATCATTCGCGTTTTCCTTGTCAGACTGTTTCACATCAGAAGAACTTTTCCCCAGTTGAACCCAATCTCTCGAATCTTTATCAGAGCTGCTGTAATTCGATTTTCTAAAACTTGTAGGAACATCTCCATCATCATCCTCCTCGAGGTCACTAAACGACACATCATCTTCGTTCTCAATGGGAATTGTTTTTCCAACCCCACCAATATCTGTAGTGTCTTCCTCCTTTAGCCAATCGTCAGCATCATCATCATCATCATCATCATCATCATCTTTCCCTCCTATTACATTCGGAGAAGCAGAATTCAATTTTTTATCTTGAATTTGGCAAACATCCTTCTCAATGACAGATTTTTCAACAACTTGGGCTTCATTTTTGTCTACTTGGGGCGGCTTTTCAACTTCAGAACTTGATGCTGCTGTACTCCTTATATTCAGGGCAGATGGCTTCTCAGACTCATTCTCAAAATGAACAGGAGAAGGCACGGAAAGGGGTTCTTCGTTGCGAGGAATAACATCATCAACTGCCTCAAAAGATTTTTTTGCAGACAAATTTTCCAGCTTGGGCATATTTCGGTTCTTTAATTCTTGAGTCAGCATGGCTCTGGCTTCCATTATCTGCATAGTTTTAGAGAAGAGAGCTAAAAGACTATGTTCCCAGAGAAATTCAACTTTTAGGAATAAGCAAAGACAAATTAATGAGTACCAAATGGAAACAGTAAAAAAGCACACATTAATCAGAACAAATGAAATAATCATAGTACTTCTATCTTGCCAGGATGCTTGCACAAACTTGAATCGGGACGTGCACACACATGTTATAATAAAGTGGGAGTGTGGGACAGCTGTGAAGGAAAGTATGACACTGTGTAAACTAGTCAAGGTTTTATAGTGGAAATAAAACCTTAGTAGAAAAATCACAAACAAAGAACGAGTAAATAAAAACTTGACCACAGAACTACATGAGTTGTAGAATGACTAGTGACCAATGTCGAATGAAAGGTTTGAACTACAAGAACTTTGCACCTGTAACAAACATTTTAGCACATATTTTGGGTCCAATGGTAGCAAATAGCTAAAGGAATAGATACAATACACATAGGTTGCATTTGGGTTGATGGATTTAAATTCAATGGTAGTAAATCCATCAGCAATTGTGCGCATTAGTACAGCTTCGAAATACTTCACTCTCATTTCAAATTTTAAGTTAGTTAGGTGGAGATAACATCCACTGCAATTTGGGTAGATATAAACTTCTTTCATTTCAGATCCCTGGATCCAAATGCAAACTTAGATAATAGGCTTTCTAAAATCTGCTCATCTTTTTCAAGTTAACCTGTTTTAAACCATTATTGTATTTTTTTAAAGCATCTGCTTTTGAGATCTCCAATTTAACATGCACAAAACTGCTGTCGGTTCTGATGAAACTCGACATTTTATAATCAATCATATAAGATGCTAAACTAGCTCAAACTGGTTTTTCTGACGCATAGAGATGAAAAAGTATCACAAAGCAAAACAGAATGGTAGAGGTGAGAAAACCAAGGCAATACAACTGAGTAACACCTCAGGCGCGAGGCTCCGCAGATGTATCGCCTCTGTGGGAAAGCTCTGGGTGCACCTAATCTACCGTAGAGGTGTGTGTGCCTCTGTTACAAGTTGTTCTTTTCTTTTTTTCCCCACACCCAAAAACACATCTCTAAGAGTGTTTCACAATATAACATAAAAAATACTAAAAAATGTATGTACGAATTTAGGATTAGCCATTGAGGGTCTCAATCATTAAAAACAAACTATTCAATTAATGGCAAAAAACATTATAAATCTCTACCGATTCTTTACTATCGAGCGAACCCATATATGAATGCCAACCACCACTGTTGCTGCCAGGCCCACCACCAAAGACCTGTGTTGCTGCTTGTCCAGTTTGGCAGCTACGTTTCTACTTTCCCCTCTTCACTCTTCTATATGTGGAGTTAATCAGTCTCTTCATGTGTATTTTAAATCTTTTAAAATTTGAGGATTATACAACTCTAAGCACATTATGTTTAAGAGGAACCATGGGGCCAATACACTCTTTGTGCCTATTACAACTATTTTGCTATTGTGTTAAAACTGTGTCAATTATGATAGAGAAATTATAAGCATATCGAACTATACCTTTCACATGAACAACTGATTTTGTAGATTTCATCACAGAGTGAATTTTGCGTTGCACTTTGACTGGTATATTTTACAATAAAATAAAATTATGTGAGCTGTGAGTCATGCAGGATGAAATGCTGTGGGTAGTTCATCCAACAACCAATTAAATCCATTCAGCTTTTATATTAACCGCATCAACTTACTTCCAGCTCCACCAGATTCTCTAATCTTAAATTCAAAACGGTAATAGATGAAAGTACAAAGAGAAAGAATGAGAGAAGATGACAGCAATTATGTAATGTAAAAGAAAAAAACCTGGGGTGTTGACAGAAGCACAGCATCCTCTTTATCCAGCCTAGGGTGAAGTAGTACAAAGTAAATCTTCCAGAAGCTGCTTTCACTCATGTATCCAGGGCAAAGCTCAATCCTTAATGCAGCTAATCTCGGGGCAAGTCGCTCAACTGCTAAGGCATGCTCTTGCTGGGCATCCGACATATTGAAATCTAGCAGTTGAAACGATTAACCAGTCAAATCGGTCACATGCAAATTTCACCACCTAAAAATCTTTATTTAGGGGCATGAAGTCTAGGGAATGAATAACATTGCACCGTAATGAGGAATGGGTATGTAATTACAGGCAGCATAGTATTTTTACAAAATATTTGTATGTTTTTTGCAGTTTATACAGCAAGAAATAAATGAATGGAAATAGGATACATATGTTATACAGAAGACATCCCTGCATGACATATGACAAATTTGATATGCTTTCTACACTAATTTTTGGGCCAAGCCTGAAGAAATTTGAGCTAAGCTTGATCCTTTAGAGGTCTAACAAGACATTACTTTGAACAAACTTTAACATTTGCAAATATAGTGTGTAGTAATTCGTTGTAAAAATAATTTATAGAATCTGGAATCTAGCTAAAGTAAAATCTATGTCATCTGTTACAATCTTATTAAGATCAGTGAAGAATCTTGTGAAAGAAAATTTTGCAAATTACTTTGATATTCTGGTTTCACTTCATTGCGATTATATTTGCGGTTTGTGATTCACTTCGGGGAGCATGGATACATTCATTTGCATAAGTGTAAACTCTGTAAATACTAGAATGCGTATAATGTGCAACTACTCCTTACTCAATAACAACCAATCACTGATTACCTAATAATATATTGACAAACAGAAAAGAAGTGGATGTAAAGGTGCAGCTAAAAGAAATGGGGCAAAGGAAGCTTCGACTTACCAACATCATCTTCATCATTCTCAGGTAAGGGGAAATCCAACCAGGTCTCTGGATGCATAGCAACGTCACGTGCGAAAGCCACCACTTCCTCCGTCACACCAATAACTCCTTTACCCAACGAATGGACACCTTCCTCATTCTCAATCTCTTCATTCTCATCGTCCGATTCCAGTTGCAAGAAATTCGATGCCAATTTAGTGATTTCAGAAACGTTTATGTTATTCGAGAACCGAGAAAGCCCGCTCTTGAACTTCCCCCCAATCTCCGCAAAGTCGCCTCGGATCCCGGAAACCGGGCCCTGATCGGATTCCAACGAATCCGCGTCGGATCCCCGATCGGCTTGCGGAGGAGGTGCCAAAAATGAAGCGACGCCCCAGAATTGGCGGGTTAGGGTTTTACTGAGCTCGGATAGGTCTTCTTTGACGCCGCGAGACGGAGATGTCGGAGACGATACTTCGTCGACTTCGGATTCAGAGTTTTCGGGCTGTTTGGAATCGAGCCTTTTAGCAGGATCGACGTCGTTGTCGTCGCCGTCGTCATCGAACTTGAGAGTGTTTGCGATGGATCGGGCAAACCATGACATTTCTGATTTGGTGTACAGCAACCAAAGATCGGGTGCGGGTTTTCAAAGTCGGGTCGCCGGCGATCTGTCTTCCGTGGGAATTAGGAAATGACGGGCTGGACTCTGCTGAGGGGACTTGGATTATCCACGGGCCAAGAAACCCAGAAAATAATGCTGTATGGATATACGGCGTCGTTCCACCCTTTTGGTCGGTAAGTAAGGGTTTATTTGATTAAATAAATGTTTAATTCATTTTTCCACTTTGATCCATGATGCACTGACCTTTTAAAAATATAAAAATAAAGGAGTGTTATTCTTAAATTTACTTATCAAATTTTTTCATAGAGAATTCATATGTTATTTGCGTATTTGGTCAACGGATTCTCTAGTCTATTGAGCGTATTTTACTTAAATTTACTTATCAAAATTTTTTCATAGAAAATTCATATGTTATTTGACCAAAATTTTATATGTGAATAATTTATGATAAATTTATTTAAAAATATTAAAAGTTAGGGTTAAAAAATCTATAACGTATAATTAACCTAAAATTTTGATATATTTGATGAGATTTTCGATACTCATGATTAAATGTTTGATATTTTAAAATTGGTTCATGAATAATTTTCATACAAAATTTTACCTTATATGTATTATTTTAGTGTTATATAATTTAAATTGATACTATAACATTCATTTTATATTGAATTCATTATTACGATTTATTTTAGGATTCTCACTTAAGTGAGTGACCTGGGTTCAATTTTCTCTGGGAACGAATTAGGAGGGAGATATAAGGTTGGACTTGGAGATGTGGAGTGTAAGAGACTTGGTGAACTAACCTAACTACTAACAACTAACATCTACCGATAAAAAAAAAATTGTAACAATTTATTTATAGCAAATAGAATCTCTCATTTAAGAGAGAGAGAGAGAGAGGGAGTTAGAAAAAAAATCACCTATATTTTTTACCGCATAAACAGAAATATAGAAAAATAGACCTTCATTTGCTTTAAACTCAACATAATTTAACATATGTACATGTTGTGAAAATGTCCGAGAATGAATCGAATTCAATAAGACTTGAAGTTTTCAGAGCAATTGGAAGAACTTGCCGGATGAACACACTCAACAGAAATAATCAGGAAATCAAAAGAACAAAGCAATTTACGTGGTTCGATCAAATTGATCTACGTCCACGGATGGGGTTGGCTCACTTCACTAAATGATGAATAATGTTTACAGAATACAAGTTTTCTCTCTCTAAGATTTAGAATGAAGCACTCTCTTAAAAAACTGGAATGAATACATAGTTATAGATCAGACCCTTAACCGCCTTTGAGCTCTTAACCAATCAACGAGATTCGTATGGTTATAACAGCCTTGAATAACTGTTCCGGCGTCCAACGAGATTGCTCCACCAGCTGCCCAAATAATCGACTTTATCACTCTGGTAAAGTCTCCTTTGTCATGCTCTGTTTTCATAACTGTCAGCTCAGGATCGCCTTCATGCTGAGTGACTCAGGGAGTTGGTGATTCTCAGCTCAGGATGCTTTCCTCAGGATTTGCCTTCAGTTCTACTGAGTCTTCAGTGTCTTCACTGATCTGACCACTCAGGATGACATTCAGGATGAGTGTCAGGATCAGAACACTCCTGACTCAGGATCAAGTCTTCGCTCAGGCTCAGGATGCTTTCCTCAGGAATATTCATCCGGATCCAATACTCAGGATCAGGATTCCTGACTAATCTTCAGTACTCAAACTCAGCTTATCTTTACACTTAACAATTCTCCACCTTAAAGTAAGTGAGTTTCCCCCATTCCACACTCCACCTCAGGACCTAGTTCATGGTACATCCCATGACTGCAGCTTGATCAGCTCCAAGCAATATCTGAATTTGGAAATAGGTAAGACCTTAGTCAGCATATCTGCAGCATTGTCCTCAGTGGAAACCTTCTGCACTGAAATCACTTTCTTTTCCACCACATCTCTCACAAAATGAAGTCTGACATCAATATGCTTTGACCTTTCATGAAAGACCTGATGCTTAACCAAATGAATTGTGCTCTGATTGTCACACTGAACTGCAATTTCCTTTTGTCTGATTCCAAATTCTTTAATCATACCCTTGAGCCACATTGCTTCCTTCACTGCTTCAGTCATCGCAATATACTCAGCCTCAGTAGTTGAGAGTGCCACTACTGACTGGAGTACTGCTCTCCAGCTGATTGCTGTACCATATAATGTGAACACATATCCTGATAAGGATTTCCTCGTATCAATGCTTCCAGCATAATCTGAGTCCACATATCCCTGAAGTGGTTTAGTGTCATCCTTAGTCTTCTCAAAGAGTAACCCCAGATTCTCAGTTCCTTTTAAGTATCTCATTATCCACTTAAAAGTCTCCCAGTGTGTCTTTCCCGGATTTGCCATAAATCTACTGACCACACTGACTGAATGTGCTGAATCTGGCCTGCTGCACACCATAGCATACATTATGCTACCTATCCCATTTGAGTAAGGGATTTTACTGCCTTCTCTTCTTCTGACTTCGGACACTGACTTGATGTCAGTTTAAACTGTTGACCAAGGGGTGTAGATACAACTCTGGCTTCATGCATGTTGAACCTCCTGAGTATCTTCAGGATGTAATCCTTCTGAGTTAAGAACAACCTCCCTTTGTCCTTATCTCTGATAATTTCCATGCCCAGTATCCTCTTAGTCATACCCAGATCCTTCATGTCAAATGTGCTACTCAGTTTTTCCTTCAATCTCTGAATTCTTTCAGGACTCTTGCTTGCAACCAACATGTCATCCACATAGATCAGCAGATATGTGAGTACTTCCTTCCCTTGTTTTTCAAGATAGACGCAACTATCATACCTGCATCTTGTAAAGCCTATGGAGATCATAAAATTATCAAACTTCTTGTACCATTGCCTCGGACTTCGCTTCAGTCCATACAATGATTTCTTCAGTAGACACACCTTATCCTGATTCCCAGGTAGAATAAAACCTTCAGGTTGTTGCATGTGTATAGTTTCTTCCAGGTCTCCGTGTAGAAAGGCTGTCTTGACATCTAACTGCTGAAGCTCCAAGTCATCCTGAGCTACCTTTGACAATAGGATTCTGATTGAACAGTGTTTTACCACTGGTGAGAATACCTCATTGAAGTCTACCCCCTCTCTCTGAGTGAAGCCTCTGGCAACAAGTCTTGCCTTATATCTTAGCTTCTATCTTCCTCCTGATCCCATTTCAGAATCCACTTGGAACTGACTACCTTCTGTCCCTGAACTTTGTTCACTAAGGTCCAAGTGTTGTTCTTCTCTAATGACTGAAGTTCCTCAGTCATGGCCAATATCCATCTCTCCTTATCTTTCCCTGACACAACTTCAGTATAGCTTTGTGGTTCCTGATGCTCCACCTCTTCAGCGGTTATCAGGGCATAGGACACCATATCAGAATGACCATATCTAGTTGGAGGGTGCATGCTTCTCCTGTGTCTGTCTCTTGTTAGACTATAGTTTCTGAGATCATGACCTTCAGTATCTGAAATTGAGTGTTCAGAATGGTTGTCAGTATCACTTTCCTCTTACTCCTCTTGAGTCCTTTTTGAGGTTTCAGCTGCCTTAAAAATTCCTTGTCCTGAGTTCCTTTCAGGAGTCTCCACCTCAACCTGAGATCCATCTCCTGAAAGTATACCATCTGAGTCGTGTATGCTGATGGGATGATTGTATCCCATGACTTTCTCGTTGAAAGTTACATCTCTACTGACAATACACCTTTTATGTCTAGGTTCCAAGCAGCATAACTTGTATCCTTTCACTCCCTTAGGATATCCTAAGAAGATACATCTCAGTGCTCTAGGTTCCAGCTTATCCTGCCTGATGTGGGCAAAATTTGAGCAACCAAATACCTTCAGGTTATTGTAGTCCGAGATCCTCCCATACCACACCTCATCAGGTGTCCTGAACTCAATTGCTGAGGAAGGTGACTTGTTAATAAGATAACAAGTTGTACTGACTGCTTCCCCCCAAAACACCTTGGGTAGCTTTGCATCTGACAACATACTCCTGACCTTTTCCAGGATTGTCCTATTCATCCTCTCAGCCAAGCCATTTTGCTGAGGATTTGCAGGAACAGTCCTGTGTCTAGTGATCCCCCTTTCCTTGCAGAAATTGTTGAACTCCTCTGATACATACTCCAATCCATTATCAGTCCTGAGATGTTTAATGGATCTTCCTCTCTTATTTTCTTGTTCACTGACCCAATCCCTGAACCTTGCCAAGGCCTCACTCTTCTACTTCAGTATGAATACCCATACTTTCCTGCTGAAGTCATCAATGACTGTCATGAAGTATCTTCCACCTCCATGAGTCTCCACCTTAGCTGGTCCCCAGATATCAGAATGAACATAGTCCAGAGGTGCATCAGTAGTCTTCTTACCTTTAGGGAATGAGATTTTCTTGGATTTGCCCAGGACACAATAGTCACAAAAATCCAATTTCATCATCTTTCCTTCCCCAAATGCCTTTTGCTTTGAAAGTTCTTGGAGCCCCCTTTCTCCAATATGGCCCAACCTTTTATGCCATATCATTGCCTCAGTGTTGTCCATAACATTGTTTGTTGACCCTGAAGAAGTGCTTCCAATCAGGATATACAACCCATTGACTTTCTTGCCTTTCATGTATACCTTCTTGCCTTTGGTTATCAGGATATAACCATCCTCAGTGTTGATCTCATAACCCAGTTGATTCAGTGAATCCAGGGAGATCAAATTTCTCTTCAGTTCTGGCACCAGCCTCACATTTGAGAGTATCTTATCTACTCCATCATGCAGCTTCAACCTGACAGAACCACTCCCCTTCACCTTACATGTCTGATTATTGCCCAGTACAATTGAGCCTCCATCAAACCTCCTCAACGCCCTGAATAATGATTCATCAGGGCACATATGGAATGATAATCCAGAATCTAGTACCCACTCATCATTCAGTTTCAGGTTAGTAACCGTTAACACCTCAGCACAATCATACCCACCTTCAGCAGCAACAGTTATATCAGCCTTTTGTTCTTCTCCCTAATTCATATTTCTGTCAGGGCAATTCTTCTTGAGATGACCAGTTTTGTGACAAGCAAAACATTTCCTCTTCTCAACAAAATCACCAGATTTTGGCCCTTTGTGTTCTTCTTCTTCTTGTTCTGAAAATCTTTCTTTCCCTTCTTGAACCTGACATTCAATCCTTCAGCATGAACTGAATTTTTCTTATCAGCTTGTAGCTGAATAGACTTTGTTTTCAGTGCACCCAGAATATCATCAAAGGACATGTCTCCCAAATAGTAAGGTATCCTTGAAATTCTCAAATGATTTAGGCAAAGAATTCAGGAGCATCAAAGTCTTATCATCATCATCAATTTCCACTCCCAGGTTCTCAAGATCATCAGTAGCCTAGTTGAATTCCTCAAGTTGTTCAATCAACTCCTTCTCTTCATTCATCCTGAATGAAATCAGTTTTTGCTTCATGAACAACTTGTTGGTGACAGACTTGGTCTGATACACCTTCTCCAGCTTACTCCAAACCTCAATGACAGTCTTCTCCTTGCACACCTCCCTCAGAGGTTTATCCCCCAGACACAAGATGATTGTGCTATGAGCCTTTTCCAATATTTCTTGTCTCTTGCCTGAATTTTCTGACGAAGAAGGGAGCCATTGATCTTCAGGCTTCAGAGCATTGACCAGCCCATGATGAGTCAAGAGAGCCTTCATCTTGATCTTCCACAAACCAAAATTATTTGCTCCAGTGAATTTCTCAAATTCCAGCTTGGTGGATGCCATGATTGATGATTAACCAGTCGATTCCTCCTCCGATTCCCACAGACGGCGGCAATTGTTGTGAAAATGTCCGAGAATGAATCAAACTCAATAAAACTTGAAGTTTTCAGAGCAATTGGAAGAACTTTCCGGATGAACACACTCAACAGAAATAATCAGGAAATCAAAAGAACAAAGCAATTTACGTGGTTCGATCAAATTGATCTACGTCCACGGATGGGGTTGGCTCACTTCACTAAATGATGAATAATGTTTACAGAATACAAGCTTTCTCTCTCTAAGATTTAGAATGAAGCACTCTCTTAAAAAATTGGAATGAATACATATTTATAGATCAGACCCTTAACCGCCTTTGAGCTCTTAACCAATCAATGAGATTCGTATGGTTATAACCGCCTTGAATAACTGTTCTGGCGTCCAACGAGATTGCTCCACCAGCTGCCCAAATAACCGACTTTATCACTCTGGTGAAGTCGCCTTTGTCATGCTCTGTTTTCATAACTGTCAGCTCAGGATCGCCTTCATGCTGAGTGACTCAGGGAGTAGGTGATTCTCAGCTCAGGATGCTTTTCTCAGGATTTGCCTTCAGTTATACTGAGTCTTCAGTGTCTTCACTGATCTGACCACTCAGGATGACATTCAGGATGAGTGTCAGGATCAAAACACTTCTGACTCAGGATCAAGTCTTCGCTCAGGCTCAGGATGCTTTCCTCAGGAATATTCTTCCGGATTCAATACTCAGGATCAGGATTCCTGACTAATCTTCAGTACTCAAACTCAACTTATCTTTACACTTAACAGTACATAAATTAGGACTAGGGCTTAGCAAAGAAATTAGGATTTACTTGGGAAAAAGAAGACCTAGGCTGGCATCTAACGGTGGCAGATGAGCAAACAATTCACATAAGTGAATGATGCACTTGGGTTATGGTGGTAGTTGATGTAGGTGATACATGATGCATGGTTACGACTCTGACGCTACTCACTTGACAATGGTGGTGGTAATGAGTGAGAACGGTGGCGATATTTGTGTTGAGTGTAAAATATGCAAGGGAAGTTTGAGAGAGTTGTTATGGCATTGCATTCACACCAAACAAATTAAAGAGAAAAAATTCTAAATTGTTTCCTTTTGTAGCCATATATATTTTAAACAAATCAAAGAAAAAGTTAAGACAATGAAAAAAAAAACAATGGAGATTTAAACCCGGGTGTATCCATGAGTTTAAATCAATAGAAATTGTTAAGAAAACAAATTTTATATTTAAGTCAATAGCTCATTGTTTTTTACTTACTGTCTTAGATCATTTCTGGTACAGTGTTTTTCTCCATGTTACATTTTTTAGCAACAAACTAGTATTTTTCCTCCGAGATGAAATCTCAAACATCGGTGCAAAAATAAATGGAATTTAGAGTGTTGCACAAGTTAATGAAAAATGTCTTATTCTTTGGACAGAGGGACCAAAATTGCAATAAAAAAAATGAGAATAGAATACTTACTTTGGGACTAAAATCACTCAATCTTGTGTCTATAGAACTGAAACTAAAATTTTCTCAGAGAAAAGAAAAGAGAGCACATATTAAGTATTAAATTAAGAATCTTTTAGAATTTAAACCATTGACTAAAGAATATCCATTTATTATTTACATATTATATTTGAATTTGAATGAAATATTCAAGTTGTTAAAAATGTATTGTATTAGTAGGTACTCAGCAGTAAATTTTATAAAAGTTTTGTCAGCTAAGCAAAAAAAAGAAATAAAAAATTCATTTCTCTTCTCCGCTCCTATCTGAACCAATCCATTTGTAACCAATTTTGTATAGAAATATTAAAAATAATCACAGTTTAATATAAAAATAATACACTATTTTTAAGTAGATATAAATTTTTTGCATAATAATGTAAACATAAATTGAATAATATAAAAATATTTTTTTATATATTGTACCTATTTAAAAATAATACATTATTTTTATACTAATTTGTGACTCACCCAAAATTTTACCACGAACACTCAAAGTTTTAAAATAATAAAAGTCAAATATAAACATAAATATTTTTAAATGTCCATTTTAATTCATACCTTTAACTCAAGTACGAGACACACGTCTCATCATCAGCTCATGATTAGTGCGAATAAACCTGTAGAGGTGAAAATTCCATCTGTAGAAAATAATACTACCTACACTCCGGATCTTTTTCCAAAAAATTTGGGCACACAAATTAAAAAAAAAAAGTAGAGAATATGTAAGTATTTGAAATTAATTAATAAAATATAAAAAATATATTTTATTAACTTTTGTGGGTGTAAATTATTTCTTTTTAAGATAAAAAAAAGAGTTATGACATTCCAAAAAGAAAAAAAGAATTGGGACGGAGAGGGTAAATTTTATAATTTTCTTAACTTTACAATATGATATATATATTCAGGCCGTAAAAGAAAAAAGAAAGAAATATATTCAATATTACAACAATATTAGTCTGGAAATTAAGGAGTATTGGTGCATCATGCATGCTCACAACTTTAGAGGTCCAAAATTGCTTGCAAGGCGTTCAAGTTGCGCCCAAAGCAAATTTCCAAGTGAGAAGCTAGACTCAGCTTCCCCCACATTGCTACCTTGCGATACAATATTTGCCACAACAATCTGCCCTCCAATCTCTCGTCTCACTATCTCCATGATCACTTGTGGACTCACCACACTCTGCCCGCTCGTGTCTTTCACGTAAAATGTCCCCACCGCGTTTTCCCCACGACTCCCGATCTCAGCTAGGCTTATCGATAGCCCGTTTTCTCGGAGTACCCGCGTCACATCTGATAACAGCCCCATTCTATTTCTAGTGCAAATATCCAATTTCAATCCCTGCATAATAATTAAATTAAATTAATGCATGATATTTATATTTTTTGTTATGTAGTAATTAATTATATATTTGAACAGTACCATATATACGTACGTGATAAATTCTCCTTTCTGTGGCAGCAATCAGACATTGAATCACCCTTTGTTGCTCTGTTTCAGAATCCAGAGTAGTGTCTCCATCCTTCCGTTTTACATAATATTCCTGGAAAAATATATATTAATTATAATTTTGAATAATATATAGTTTACAAGTCTGATGGTGTTACTAATATATCAATTAATTTCATTCTACCTGAAAAGCAGTAGACCCCTGAGAGCTAATAGCTGCATGATGAACTTCATACTTCAAGTCTGTCAAAGTGCTCACCGTGTCGAACAATAACTTTGGCCTATCTCGACTCCTCACCGTAATAACCGAGTAATTATTTTCTTTGCACTTTTCCATATTTACATGTGTGCCACTACAATATTTCTCCCCTTCCCCTTCCCCTTCCCCTTCACAGCAACAACAACATCCCTCATAGTCCCCGTCAGCCGCCATCAGCTGGTGGAGCCGCCTCTCCGTCTGGGTCCGACCCGGGATCGGCGCCGCCAGCCTCACGCTACGTAATTCATCCTTGTTATGGCGGGCTTCGACCACATTTTGTAGGTGTGCTTGCACCCGACCCGGCTCCATGTTGGCCCCACCTTCCACGTACATGATGCACGCTACCCTGCCTTTGTGGGTCCACGCCACGGCAGCCGACACGTGGCACCCGAGCTCGGCAAGAACGGCCGACATCTCGGACATCAGACCGGGTCTATCTATCCCGGTCATCTCGAACGCTAGGTGCTCGGTCGACAAATGGTTGGACCGGGCGGCTTCACGTGTGCTCGGTTCAGTGTTCCTACTCGAGCAAATGGCCTACAAAATCATTTTATAAGTTAAATGATATCGTTATCCAATTAATATAATAGAGCCTGATTTACGTATTGATTTAAAAAATCATTATATTTACAAATTGGTTCACAATATTTTACACATAAGTTTTTTTTTTTCTGCACATAATCAATTTGTAATTAATGTCAATTTTGTGAACTATTTTGTAATTTTCTCAAAATGTAATTCGTACTTAAAAAGAAAATAAGGCAATAAATAATTAATTAACCTCCTCGATGTAACGGATAAGGGTCCCATCGGTGAGTTTGTTGTGGTGGTGGTCGGTCACGTGAAACACTAAAAGCCGTTCAATCAAAACAACCCCAAATGAGTACACACAAAAAAAAATAGCATGGTGTGCGAATTAAAATATTAGAATTTAGTAAAATAATAATGATAATAATATATTTTGTGATGATGAATATATAAAATAATTGAATGTCTTACCATCCATCAACCAACCACCGTCGGATGAGATGTAAGATTTGGAGATGATGAGATCAAGATCAGTGAGAACTTGGACCATCTCTAGCAACATCCCCTGCTTATTAGCACTATCCACCTGCAGGGATTGATGTGTAAAGGCCTGATTCATAGCTCATTTTTTATAAAAGCACATTTCAATTAACAACATGTTGGAACTATAGAAACTTTGTGTTCTTTAAGTAATTAATTATGGGTTTTCATTTAAAATAATTAGCCCACAAAAGCACTCTCTAATATATATATATATACCTAAATTAATGGTAACAGGTGGAGAAGTAGTTCTACTTTATTTATTTTATATCTCTCAATTTTTCTGCGTGTCTGAAATTCACACAAAAAATTAATACGGTATGATTATTGGTTGCATTTTTGTATCGTTAACCAATCTTAATATAACAAAGATAATTTAATAACGTTATGCATCTCAAATAAAGAATCACAAATTTCAGAAATTTATTTCTATTTTTAAACTACGTACTGTTATATTAAAAAACTATCAATACCGGATGTTACTTATTCGGATATTATTCCTCATTCCCACAACTTATTTCCCTAATTCAATTACATTTAGTTTGTTTTTGTTGGATTAAAAGATATTGATATTTTTATTTATTTATTTTAGTTAGAATCGTGTAATTAACACCTATTCGTATATATTATATATTATTATCACATAAAAGAAAATTAAACACAAGTGTATATATATATCTCATAAAAAAGTGACTATTAATTATCAAAATAATCAATTAAAGCAAACTAGCTTGGCCTATACAAATACAACTAACATATAGAACGTATAAAAGATGATGACAATTTAATTTGTTTACAAAAGAAAAAGATGATCGATCATGCCAAATTTTAAAAATTGAATATATATACATTTAATAGAGTACCTTGACAAGAGTGCAATCTGGGTAGGTTTCATTATCAATACAAACCCTGAAAAGAGAACAATAAATAAGCTCTTTTTATATGTTGGACATTAATGGTGATATACATACAAACCTTGGAGGATGGAGTCTTTCGATAAGTACTTCAAATTCTGTATCAAAGTACGGCCTGTAAGTAATATCCATCTTCCAATAGAACTGCACCAAAATTAATTTCAACGGAAATAAGTGCCCAATTTATAAGGTATACATACACACATATATATATATATATATATACACGCCAATTAGTACGTATGTATGTGCATAGGAAGATATATATGGAAATGGTGTGCTCCTTGTTTTTCACGTCTATTATTCAAGAAAGCAATTGAAACATCCAACTTGATAATCGTGATTGCGTCGTTTCTTGATAATGAAGAAAACCCTTTTCCATTTTTTTTTTTCAATTGATAAAATCTAAAACAAGCAAATTAATATGTGTTCACGCTGCAAAACAATAGTACTCCATCTAAATTCAAGAAATTAAAATCTTTTTCACTAATTAATTAGTTACATCAAAAAGATTAATATTATATTCAGTAATGTGGCATATGCATAATTTCAGGGGGTAAAAAGGATATTTCGCATCAAGAAATTACGACGAAAAACACTCGTTATTAGCCATGAAATTACGTACCTAGGGAGAAATACAGCTGCTGTCGGTCTCTGCGCGTGTTGGGGGAGAGAGAGAGAGAGAGTGAAACATGTATGATATGCGTATATGGATTTTGGGTGGAGCTTTGTTAATATGATTTGGAGGCATTAAGAATTGGTCAAAATGAAGTGGTGGTGGCAGAGAGGAGGAAAGCGCCACGTGGACAGCGGCGGGTGAGGTGGCACGTGGATCTCTTATCACAATTGCGGCTTGCGCCACCTAATCATCCTTGTCTTTTGATGGCCTCGAATCAATCTCGAGTAGCGGCTTTTCCAAGGCTAAAATCGTCCATCCGCTATTGAAGTCGGTTGTGGTTTTCTTTCACTTCTTTTTTGAACCTTTATCACAGTGTTTTCATAACCGGACAAGGCACCGGTTTACGGTTCAACCGTTAAAATAATTTATACCTATTTTTTAATATTTTATATGTTAAATAAAATAAATATCCACTTATAAAATTAAATTAATACAATATAATCATTTTCTTTTTTTTAAAGATAATTAAATAATGTTATTTACTTAATTCCCTTCCACAATTCATTAAACACTCTGCAGCCACATATAAAAAATTAGAAAGTTGGGCCAAAATTTCATTAATGGCCCATTAAACCTATATCTAAACCTAAAATTTCAGAAGCCCTAAAATTTCAGAAACCCACTTATCCACATTGTACCGTCTATTATACTCTTGTTCTCTTCCTCCACGGATTTTCAGCGGCCAGGCATCGCCGCCTCCTCCACCTCAACCACCGCCTCCTCCCACGCCTGTGCGCTACATCAGACAGCCTCGCCTCCGCGCTGCCACACACGACGCACCCCCTGCCTTCCAAGGCCACGCCGCCGCCTCCTCCACCTCAACCGCCGCCTCCTCCCACGCCTGTGCGCTACATCAGATAGCCTCGCCTCCGCGCTTCCACACGCGACGCACCCCCTGCCGTCCACGGCCACGCCGCCTCCTCCCACGCCTCGCCCGCCTAGGGGCGCCGAGGCGGTTTGCCGGAAAAATCCGCCTCTTCTCTGGTTAACCGGTTCAACAGTTTCGGGTGATTTTTTCGGTTGAACCGGTTTTTGACCGGTTCAATCCGGTTCAACCCCCAAAACGGTTTTTAAGCATGTTCCGGACCGGTGTCGAGGCCGGTTCTCGGTTCAACCGGTTGAACCGGCCGGTCCGGTCCGGTTTTAAAATCATTGCTTTATCATATCAAAATACAAATATTTGCCATATATATATATATATCCATTGGCAGTAGAGATGTTAAACGGGCCGCGGGCTGGTTGGCTGGCCCGTTTAACCCTATATTTTACAGGGTTAGGTCCGAGCATATGGCGGCCCGTATAAAACTGGGTCTTTTTGGCCCGGACCGGTTAGCCCGCCGGTTAACCGGGCTGGCCCGGTAGCCCGTTTTTTTAATTAAATTAAATAATTAATATATAATATAAGTTAATTAAATTGGAAAGTGATTGTGGGCTGTGGAGGTGTGGCCCGTGGGCCCGTGTACTATGGCTGTGGGCTGACCTGATTTCTCCTCACTTGTGTTACGTAATTGTAAACTTTATTAATTATATTTTTATTAATTATTAATTACTAATTCACTATTAACTAATAACTTAACTACAGATTAAAATAGAAAATAAGTAAATAAGTTAGATCTCAATTAATTCAAAACTTTTAGGGATGTGTGAACTTTAATTATTAAATCATTAGTTCTATTTTATATTAAATCTTAAATTTGTAAAAAAATTTTACCCCCAGCCCGTTAGTGGCCCGTTTAGCCCGCGGACCGCTAGGGTTAGGGCTAGGTCCGAGCATATAGTGGCCCGTTAAGGATGAACCGCTAAGACCCGGGACCGTTTAGGCCCGGAGCCCTGTAGGGTTAGGGCCAGCCCGTTTAACCTCTCTAATCGGCAGTAAGATAATGCGATCCCCCTGTATAATTAACATTAGCCTCAGTTTTGTATGTATTAAATTTACTGTATAATTTAAATATTTTTTTTAAATATATATATTACTATTAAAAAATTTAAATAAACTTTTTTTAATAATAATATATATGAATATTTTAATAATAGACTTATTTTTTAAAATTACAATTAAATTGCATTGTGCATAATAGACTTATTCTTAACACTAATATGAAAATGGTTCGTAATTAAAAAAATTAAACACCGAAATTTATTTAGCAAATGAATTAAAATGTAAATTGGAGTAAATAATATATTCGCTTTACCTATTTTGAAAATCTGATCGTCTTCTTCACTTTGACTCCAATAATATATAGGATCAGATTTTTTCATCTCTTTCTATATCACACAAAGATATTTTGAACTTATTTTATAAAAAACACCACCTCCATGTTTAAACAACCAAAGAATGCTCAATGTGGTGATAGTTGGGGATGATTGATATTATTTAGAGAGAGAAAATTAATGATCGATTTACATATAGATTTAAAAAAATATTATTATTTTTATAAATAGATTTAAAAATTTTGTTAATTTTTTTGCATATAAGTATTTTTTTTATACAGAATATGTTTATAAATATGGTGATTTTTTTTAAATTATATATAAATCACCCAAAATTAATTTGAGATAGATAGGTATATTGTTTGAGCAAAATTTGATACACTTCCATTCCATGCCATAATTATCGTGTCGGACGACTTAACTGGGGTTCCGTATTTATCTTTGTCTGGGTTTGGATAATTGGGCCACATAGATATAAATTGGCCTAATTTATTATTAGGCCTCGAAATTTTAATTTAGGTCTCATAAATTTATTGTGGGGCCCAAGATTTTATTGTGAGTGTAGTTTGTCTCCAAATAAAAAAATAGGAAAAAGTTTTGTGGACAAATTAAAAAGGAAAGTGGGAAATAATTTGGTGGATAGAGGAAGTATTATCAACCCGATCGTAACGAGAATGATACAACCATTAAAAAAAAAACGTTAGCATATACTATTATTCAACCCAGTTTATATAAACTTTCTTTTGTAAATTACACTATTTAACCAACAAAATGTCACAATTTTAATAATTTTTAAAAGAAAAAACTATAAAATCAAATATATTTTAAACAATACATCTCATGTTAAATAGTGGCACTTTGCATATTAAACAATATTTTCTGTAAATAAATTCCCTTAACTTCGAATTCACATAAAATTTACTCAAATGTTTATTCAACTAATTTCATATATATATATATATATATATATATATATCTTTTTGAATTCATAGTAAGAATTTCGTTTAACTTTTACTTAATTTTGAAAAGTAGAATTTCATTTACTAAGATATAGACTTCTTTTATCACATTTATTATTACAAACTTTACTATATCTTTCTGCATTTAAAATGATATGAAAAAATATGTCATTACTTATGGGGTGAACAATGACTCAAGTTTAGCAGTGTTAAATTGGAGCTTGTATGATTAGGAAACTCAAAGCTTGAAATTGGATTTGAGTTCAATTGAGTTTTTTTTTAAATCGAACTTGACTCGAGGTGTCACGTTCCGATTCTGAACCGTTTGTGATTTGGTAAGATAAGATTCAATGTACTCGTAAATTGGATAATATGTGTCTTACCTCGTAAAATTTGACTTGATTAAAATTGATCAAGAGATGGTACATAAATTTTAAACTTTATTAGATTCATAATTATTATGAAATATTTGTTTAGATTTTCATGAGGTAAAATATGAATGAATAGTAGATTATTAAAGCAAGCTGGGCAAGCCAACCACCTCACCACTAATGATATTCGGTGGATTTTAAAACATCACCACCACCGTATTATACACCTATAATCACATTGTTTAAAAATTAAAATACAAACACCAAACTTATGGTTTCAATGCGGCTAGGATGACACTACTACAACTATAAATATGAATTATTAGTGTTAATGTTTTGAAATAGCCTTAAATGCTTGAAATATGTAAGAAAGCATCAAATAACACAGAGAATTGATAAATATAAAGTTAGACATAGACTTGAAGATTTGTGATGTTTTATTATCAACCTTTGAGACTATATTTATATTTTATAGTACAAAGAATATTATTCTTTTTGTTTCTTATGATCCCCGCTAAAAGGATTTGGGTCATGCCAAATGTGCAAAGGCGGACCCATCAAATGAATGAGTGCCACCTAAATATGTGATTATATTTTTCTTACATGTTGTACGATTCTCTACCTAATTTGATTAGAACAATGTTTTATCTTTACTTGAGGTTATTGACCCTACTTCTAATGAGGAAAGATCTTGTCCTATATTTAATTTCTCTTGGTGGTGCTCTTGCTTAGAATTCTATCTTGGTGTCCAATCCACTAGTCCTGATGAAACTGCTCATGGGTTGCTTGTCCCAAGTCTGATCAACTTGAGACCATACTCGAGCTCCTTTCAAGCTCTGTCCATTTCTGTTCTAAAGTATTTCTGATTCGCTCTTTGGGGGCTTTGTCGAGATGAATGGACCAGACACGAGCTTTAATGTAATAGTTGTTCATTAATTTTTTAAAATATAAAATAGAGGGTAGATTTTTATTTATTTTTTGTCGATAATGTTATTTGATAATAGTTAGAAGTTAATTCATCAAATCTCCAAATACTCTAGGATTTTTCTCCAGACCACCTTATAATTCCCTTAATTCGTTCTTAAAGGGGATCAAACTTTAACCACTCACTTAAGTGGGGAGTCTAATAGTTATGCGAGCTGACCCAACTGGTTAATGTAGATTATTATTCTATTTATGAGATATAGTAAAGTAACAAAATAAATAATAAAGTAATGACATGTAATGTAATTTTGGGATGTTTGATATGATAGTTCAAAAGGCTGAAATTTATTTTTTATCAGATATTGGAAATTAAAGGACATGCCAAAAATAATGAAATGAAAAACCAAGTAAAGGACAACACATTATCAAGAAAAGAAAAGAAAAAAAGATTATGTTCTCTTAAAACCTACACTCATCAAATTTAGGGGCAACTCAAAACTTGTGTGGCTCTATCTCCTCAGAAACAGAGAACCCGTCTATGATGGAAGTTATTTATATAAAAGTCGACTTCCCCTCTCCTATTGAACTATCAATTCAACAACAGGCTAAGGGGTGGCCCACCTTCTTGAATGATCCATCCATCATAATCTACACACTCTTTCAACTCTATCCTCCACTCCTCTAATATCATAAACAACTACTTATTAAATTAATTCTTCTGTTTCGAAGGAATTTGCACCCTACGAAACGGCAAATTCCTATAAAACGGCACATTTTAAAAAAAAAATGTATAAAATAGGAATATATGAATAAATATATGTATAATTTTGTGATTGTGCATATAAATTAATATTTTTTTTTAGTAATGTATAAATTTATATGGGATATCCAAATAAATAAAGTGTGCAAATTTATACGGGGATAGAGTGACTAACATATACAACTTCTCGTCATCCATATCCATATAACCGATCAAGAATTCAATTTCAACAGCTGCCCTTTCCAAATTTCAATTCTTGTTATCAAACTCCCTCTCTCTCTCTCTCATAATTCCTTTTGCTTTCTCTCTCCTCACTTAAGTGATGGATTTTGAGTATGCAAAGAGGAAGAGAAAGTGGGCTATTGTCTTGGGAGCATTCGGGTTCACATGCTATGGTGCATACAGGGTCTACAACCTGCCTTCTCTTGTCAACAAGAGGCAGAGACTTCTCAAACTTTTTTCAGCATTATTTTCTCTAGCTGATATGGTCTCCAATTCTGCTGACGCAATCGGGATTCTTTCCAAAGATCTCAACCACTTTCTGCGCTCCGATTCTGATCAGATTCCTCAGAGCTTGAAACAGCTCTCCAAAATCGCGAAATCCGACCAACTTTCCGGCTCGTTAGCCGCCGTTGCGCGGGCTCTGGCCGTCGGAATCTTCCGCGGCTGTCGAGATGGAAACGGCGATTGCGGTGGCTTTGTCGATAAGCTGTTTTCCGAAGCCGGGTCGGGTTTTACTTCTGCGGTTGCTGGGAGTTTTGCCAAGAACTTGGTGATGACTCTGTTCTCTGAATGGGAAGGGCAGAGCCTGAAATCAGTTGGCAAATGGGTTGGGATTGTTTGTGATGATGATAAGTGCAGGGAGCTGATCGGGGACGTCGTGCGGCTGTTTGTCAGCACGGCCGTGACTGTTTATCTCGACAAGACGAGGAACATCAACACGTACGATGACTTTTTCGACGGGCTGACGAACCCCAAGCACGAGGCCAGAGTGAGGGAAATGCTGGTGACTCTCTGCAATGGGGCAGTGGAAACTTGTGTCCAAACATCCTACGGTGTTTGGGCCACCAACCCCACAAGATTTGGGGTCGAAGATGGTGTGTTGCAGGGGAAGAAATCGAGCCGAAAGGCGCGGGGTGTTTCGAGGAACAGGAAACTCCTTCTTGATGTGTCGTTCGAATCGGTTCGATCTTTTCTCGAGTATTTATTGGAGAAGGTAATGCTATGCGTGAAGACGAGCATGGATGTTGTTCGTCGGGATGTTGTTGATGTGGGGATTAAGACGATGAGATATGTGAGTGTGAAGTCTTGTGCAGTTACTAGTGTGTGCCTTACCTTGTGCTTGAACATAGTGAATAGCCCCTGGCTTTTGGCGCCTTACTAGTGATTCTTGGCAAGGCCAATGCTGGAAACTGAGATTTGATTTCATCTGTGTTGATTGAAATGGAGGTGTGTTTTAATTGATTGTAAAAAAAAAGTACTTTGGGTTGATCGTTAAAAAGTGTGTGCATGTCTTTTTTTTCTTGGCTTGTGCTTATAGTGGCACTTTCTCTGATCCATCTAAACTCGATCATGAAATCACTGGTCCAAATAGGACACACTTGATTTAGCTTTGCATCTGCTCGATATGAGTTTATTGGTCAAAATTAATTTGAAAATATTACAAGGACAGTTTATGAAAGTACTCTTTTTTCTTTTTGAGTGGGAAAATATTATAAAGGCAGAGTTTTTTATAAAAGTATTTTTTCTTCTTGAAAGGACAAATAACTACTACCTCCGTCCCGGGACTACAACCGTCCCGGAACTACTTTCATAGTAGTCCCGGGCACGTGAAACAAGGAAAAGTAAGTATGTGAGTGTAAAGTTAAATAATAAAATAAGAAAAAGTGTATTTTGTTGACTTTTATGAGTGAAAAAAATTTCCTTTTTAGGTATGTGAAAGAAGAGTTGGGACGTCCAAATAAGGAAAGTGTGAAAGTAGTTTTGCGACGGAGGGAGTATAAGACAAAGGAATAAAAAGATAAATGTATAAAAAATTATAAATCGAAGGTAATATTTAATGACACTAACTTTTTTTACAAATGAGTTAAAACGGTATTATCTATTATTATTTTAGTTTCACAAAAATTTGCACTCTCAGAATAAAAAATATTTCTTTAAATTTTTACTCTCAAAATTTCTATTTAAAAATCACATCTTATACATTCTACTCATTACATCTTATATTAAAATTCATGCCCCAAATAATACGCAAATTTTTGGGGGACAGAGGTAGTACTATATTATTTCTCGTATCTTGTCTTGACAAAAATCGAAGCCTTAAAATTATATTATAAAGGAGGATATAACAAGAAATAGAGGAAATAAATAATACATTGTTTCTGAAAAAAAAGGTGGGGTGGGGGGGGTGGGGGAGAGGGAATTTCATGCAATTTTCAAACTAAGAGGAGATTTTGCATAACAATTTCAAACCATGGGGGCTGCTAGGAGATTTCACGCAACATATAGGGGGATTTCATGCAACAAACCTGGCTTGAAAACCCATCATAGTTAAGAAAAGCTAGCCATGTATAGACAGTATCATATCTCAAGATTCTCAATCAAAAAGCAAGGAATTCCTTAATTTTGTAGGCTGGAATTTGTTGCAAATAACGATGTATGTAGACAAAGAGAAGCTTAAATAATTTGGAAACTTATGTAACCATTTTAAACTTTTTCAAGAATGTCAGCGCAAAACACAGGTTGAACTCCAAAAACGAAACCAGAATAACCAAGTCCATTATTGTATATGACAATTTTTCTTCCTCCGAAGGTTAGACGACAATTTCAACCAGTTAAGAGCAAGATGATTATAAAATGCAGAGACTGTGCTATTTGATGCAGCATGATTGGCACCTGAAATGCTGGAGTGGCATCTCTCACATGGAGTCCAGCAAGGCCGATACAACTGATAACTAGTCTTCTCTAGTTTAAAACCATTTAACATGAGCTAGAATCACCCTCTTTTGGTGCTGCTGCTGCTGCTGCTTCTGCTTCTTGTTCAAGCTTTTTCTTCCAGTACTCTTGAAGCGGAGGCCCAAATATGGCATTTCCAGACACTACTCCTATTCTGCAAAATTCAATCAAAATATGCTTTAAAAAGATTTTAAACGTCTAAATATCCAATGTGGAATTTGAGATCAAGGGTCTGTGCTTGACATCTAGCATTACATTTCTACAATTGAAAACAAACTCTCTTAAACATGTTCCTTTCACATGTTTTCGTTATTTTTAACAACTGACCTAAGGATCTACAAACATCAACGACACTCAGTACTACCAATTTCTAAGCCCCCACTGAGACGATTACATGAAAAGAAGAAAGAATTAAGACTAACTAGAACAAAATACTAACAATATAACCATCATTGGAACAATATCTCTTTCATTACGAGGCATAGAAGAAAAAAAGATTCTCATTATAATTTCCCATTAAAATTTTTGAACCGAGCACCCCCAGGGATTTCGGTGTACTCTTAGTTCCAAGATTCTATTCTCATTTTATTAGGAGTCATGTGTTCTTATATTAGGTAAATACTGTGCAAATCACGGTTCCTCCGATAAGCTACACTATATGGCACCAATCTATAAGCTCAACAATAAGAATGACAATCATACAGAAAGAGAGACTGGGACACAAACTATGAGAACATCTTGGGAACATGAAGACGACACATGCATTGACATCATCAATGAGTTTTTACAGTTTACAAAACTATGGATGCCTTCATAGGTGATCAAAAAGATCATCACTCTAGAGAGTGGACGTTCTATACAACCCTGACATTATGAGCTCCGACAAATTGTTCAGAGATTGTTAAAAGCGCTTGACTCAAAATTCTTCAATAGGAATAGAAATAAGGATGTGGCTACGTATTAGGATGATTGTGAATAAAATATGTTCAATTTTTTACTTCATATGATCAGGTATCGAGACATCAAAGTAAAGTAAATTAATCGTTATCCCATTTTGATTAACCCCTGCCCTCGTATAATCATTTCTCAACCAATTTTTTTTTTATCTCCAAACTTCTTCCAAAGATTATAACAAAAACAATAACAATGTAAGTATGTAACATCATTCTAAATGTAATTCACTAGCTCTTCAATGGTTCCCGTGGAACAAATTGAACCAAAATCCCCCCTGGAAATATTTTAACAAAGAAACTACTATACAGTCGCCCTTCATCGAACTCTATTTCTAGCTTCGGATAAACCCTAAATCGCATTTTCCTATTTGTGGTGTCCATCTGCGCTCAATTGTTGGACACTAAACTTCTACTGGAAAAATTCCTAAATCATAACACAACTATGAAATTATCGAAGTGAGTTCCCATTCAACTCAGAATGGAAATTTCAACTAAAATTTGGGGCGCCGGGTCGAAAAAAATAAATAAAATCAGCTCAACAAACAACTATTGTATAGCCTAAAAGAAAGCAATTGAAATGTATATTAAACTACTTCAATCAGAACACGAGTTCATACGACGATTAATGGCAAAAGTCTTGGATGGGAAAAAAATTAAAAATAAAATAAAATTAATATGAGAGGAAGTAGGAAAAACTTACATGACAGCCCCAATTACCAAAGGTAGGTCTCTTCTTCGAGGTCCGAACATTTTTTGTGTTCAATTTAATTTGGTTAGCTAAAAACCTGAAAACCCTGCAATCTCAGATACTTTGATGTCTGTATTTTTTCATCTTCTTCACCTCAAGAGTTTCTCTTTTTTTCTTTTTCTTTTTGAAGGGAGTTTGGGTCTGGCAACAAATAGTGTTTGGGCTTCCTTTAGTGGGCTTTCATGGGTCAAACTCACTTATTGATTCAAAAAAGTGACTATATTTACAAATTGATTCACAATATTTGTACAGAAGTGTAATTTTTTTCCTGCATAGAAGTATATTTTTTTTTGCACAAAACCAATTTACAATTTTTGTTAATTTTATGAACTATTTTGTGATTTTCTAAAAAATAAATTGCTCCAAATTTCTTAAGATCACTAATTAATAAGAAATGCAATGTGATGATAAAATTGTATGTAGTATGAAATTTATATATGATGGGATGGTTGACAATTGATTTTTTTATTAAATAATTAATATTTATTACTAAAATAATTACTTTTTATTAATATTTTTGAATTAACGAATTTTAAAAAATTCTTAAAACTAATATTATTCTATAGTAAATAGAAATATTATTTTTTAATAAAATAAATAATATTTATTAATTATACAGGGTTAATTAATTTGTGAAAAAAGTATTGTGTCAAAAAAAGTTCATGTGAAATGTATTTTGAGAGTATTAATTGTTTTAACTAAAGTAATCGAGGATATTAATTATCTCATTAAACCAATTTCATCATAAATAAAATTTATAATATACATATTCTTTTATTAATATATTCATGGTGATGGCACACAACACCTCAAAAGAAAATAGAACATAAGAGATTCAAGTAATATACCACCATGGGAATTTCCAACATATATAATTCCCATCAGAAAGTAATGTGCAACTATCTAGTTCTCTTTATCACATAACATATCACATGGAATTTATCTAGTTCACTTTTTTTGATATAACATATTACATGGAATTATCTACTTTGGGTGGATTTATATTCGTATGCACATTATTGTATCCTATATATACTTATTGAATTCACGATCTACTCCTCGTATTTACTTTACTCAATTATTTTCTCTCAAACACAATTTCTTTCCTTGTTCTTTCTCAAAAATTTAAACATATTTTTCAATGAAAATTCATCATCCTTTTCGTATACAAGCTCTGATAATGCATCATTTTATGATTGAAAGAAACGGGTTAATCAACGAAACACCAACTTTCAATCACTCTCTTTTAAGATGCATCCTACTATTTGCATCATAAACTATTTCCCGAGACAGAGTGGGCAGCTCTTGGTTGAGGTTCAGTCTTTATAATATATCTTGCACCATTCTATGGACCTCTACTCTGATTAAAATCACTCAAAATAGAAACTAAATGTAAATATCCATCATAACTATTATTACCTAAACAAGCTCAAATTTGTCACTACATATATAAAAAATCTTCACCACGAAGATGAACGGTTCATCGTGATGGCACACGACACCTCAAAAAAAAAAAAAAACAGAAGAGATTCAAGTAATACCACCATGGAAATTTCCATCAGCAGATACAATTCCCATCAGAAAGTAATGTGCAACATTTCATCTGATATAAGATGCTGCTTACGGGAATTAACCTCATCGACCACTCTTCTTAGAACGCTTTCCTTGGCCCTTCTTCGGTGGTCCTTTTCCACGGCGCTTCAACATTTCAAGCTTGTTCAATCGCCTGCAAAGACAAACTAAATTAAAACCATATGTAGAAGTCAATGCATGTTCTATTCTACTATATAAATTCATTTTCCAACCTAGAAGGCATACCAAATTAGAATGTAGCAGTACAAGATTAAGCAATTAAATTCCTTAGTCATAATATGGAGTATTGACTATTATATTTTCACATCATTATTGGTTCTAGTACTTGATGATAGAACACTTTCTCTGAACATAGGGCATGACTAATATGATTGAAATGCTTCAGCTGAAACCGAACCAAATCAAATTACAAAAAATCGAACAAACCAGAATTTTAGAAAATCCAAACTGAAACCAAACCTCAGTTTTCGTCTTTTCGACCTATTCATAGATTAACTAAATTATAAATTATTTTAATTTTAATATTTTTTATAACATTTCTAATAAATATAGAAAAACATTACCATTAGGATAGAATGATTAAAAAAACATAAAATAACCGATCTAATATAAGATAGAAAAATCTAGGGAAGCTACATTTGATTTCACAACACTTATCACCATTTTAATTTAAAAATAAATAAAATAATAAATTTTCTTTTCTATATATGTAAATCTTGGTTGGTTCATTTGTTTTTTAAGTTTTCACAATACCGAGCAAATTTTTTTTTAAAAAAGTAAAAAACTGAATGCAAACAAGCTAGCACAAACATAAGACAAATAATAGATGTACTCTTACTCTTGCTCAGCAACTTTCAAGATAGAAGGATCGTCCTTCTTGATATCATGGGGATACCACTCAGCGATTTTGTCACCAATGAGTTTCTTACGCAGTATCTTGTGAGGGGATTTTTTCCCAGTCGGGTTCAGCACATGACCAAAAATCCTAGCTCTCGCCTCAGTCACTCCTTTAATGGCTGCTTCAGCCAGCACTTTCTTTATGCTCCCTAAACTACCTGCCATGCTCCTCCTTTGAATCTTATAGTTCCTACATCATTCAAATAATGGGGAACTGAGATTATTAACACACAATTCATCTGCAAAAGCGCGATTAAAACTTTACTGGCGGAAACTATTATACAGCTGGCATGCATTGTAACTTGTAAGGCAGTAAACCAAAATTAAATTGAAAGAAAACACGTAATCAACCCCAATGGAAAAATAAAGTCTTATGCTTAAGAAAGTTTTAACTTGAACTATACTACATGTTGAAATGATAATTATAATAATAGGAGGATGAACGTGGGAGCTTACTTCAAGAAGAAGGCGTAGGAGTGAGAAGGAATGGCAACTTGAGAAATCAACTGCGGTTCTCTCTCTTTCAAATGAAGATCACACCATCACTACTTTCAACTACATGCCAATTTTACTGTTTTATCACTTCTAAAGCATCATTAATATCTAGTCACTAGTAAATGAATTTAAAAAACTTAAGTATTTAATTGCTCAAATACCAATATAACTATAACAGTGATAGGACAATAGTATATATCGGACCCATCTAGAAGTCTTGTTGAAATCAATCAAGATAATGCATGTACATAACATATGAAATATAATATTGATAATTTGAAGCTTAGTTTGATGATAGCAAGTTAGATGTTATGATATCTATTATTAAACATATAGTTTGTTCTTCTACCAAGATCATAAACAGAGATATCTATTGAGCCAATTGGATTTAACAATGACCACACAATAAATCATCATCCTAACAATGACCACATAATAAATCATCATCCTGGACATGCATAGAATGAAATTTTTTGACTCTGTGGAAACTTAGGCAAATGTATATGCATATCAACTATCTCTTGGACACAACTAGCATTTGTACGAAAACCACGCTCAACTCATGGCAATTCGGATTCAAAGGTTTACTTTTTCTATAAACCTGTTATGCATAAGATAAATCATCAAGTCTCTTATCTTTGAAATTTATTATTTTCATGCTTAAATAAGAACATTAATAGCATATAGAGAGAGCTTCCACTATGACTCATTTTGAACTAAGGAAATGTAACACCTCTTCTACACCAAAAATTAAAGATAAAAACAGGTGCAATAATAATGTATTCCAACAACTTATAGAAGTTCCACAGAAATTAAGGTGTGGCGGTCTCAAGGATCTCATTCCGAGCCTCATGATGAGTTGGAATCAATTTAAAAACTGAGAAAACTCTATGCTGAATATTAAGCTAGAACTTCCCTTTCTCCTTCAAACATCTTAAACTATGTTGCTTGGACTCACCTAAAATGGCAATGTCGGTCGTAAAACGTACTGGGTTCTTCAAGTTTCCAGTCAAAACGGTTCTCTTTGGTGACGCGACTGCATCCCTCGATTGACCGACGATTTTGCAGAACCCCCACTTCAATTTTACAGATGCTCGATTGATGAAGGGGAAAAATGGAAATGAGCGATGATGATGACGAAGGATGAGATGAAACATAGAAGGTGAAGACCGAAGAGTGACGGCGTAACACACAGATCAGTGTGCTTTGCACTTTATTTTTTTATCTATTGGGCTGGGGTCTTTTGTTGTTCCCTTATAAATTAGGGGGTCTTCTGCTGCATTCTTAGAGTATGCAAACACTCGTTGATCAGCAGACAAAAAAACAAATGGGCTATAGTACATACTACATACATTATAAAATTGAAAAGGGACATCTAAATACCATGCTTGCCCCGTGTCTATGCCCTGCCGCCGTGCCCCTTGCCCCGCTGCAGACGCGGGGTAGATCCGCCCCGTCCTGCCCCATACTAAAATTTAATATATACATATATATCTATATAAGATATACTTCAACAAATTCTCAAGATTACTCACAATCCAACTGTCAAACAGGTTATCAAGACTACTCCCAAAACAATTCAACTGACACATAAACATTCCTAATTTCTAAGATTGAATTAACATATCCTATTATACTAATCTATAAATATATAAAAGCAGCAGTATTTATACAATTGGTTGATGATTTTGCTGGCGAGTGAACAGTCACTCGCTCAACAGTAAAATCTGTGACTTGAACTTCCTACAGGAGGAGTGAACAAATCTAATTTTGTCCATTCACAGGGACCCCTAATTTTTAGTCATAAATCGCAAACCGTTTGCAAAAAATGTTGAGCCCACACTTGCAAAAATTAATTTTGAAACCCTAATAAAATATAATCAGATTCAATTATACCTTCAGTTGACAGCGTGGCGTGGCCGTGGACGGCAGGGGGTGCGTCGCGTGTGGCAGCGCGGAGGCGAGTCTGCGACTGTGTCTGATGTAGCGCACAGGCGTGGGCGGCGCCGGCGTGGGAGGAGGCGGCGGTTGAGGTGGAGGAGGCAGCGATGCCTGGCCGCTGAAAATCCGTGGTAATGACTGAGGAAGAGAACAAGAGTATAATAGCCAGGTGGTACATAAGTGGGTTTCTGAAATTTTATGGGCCATTAATGAAATCTTGGCCCAACATTAATGAAATCTTGGCCCAACTATCTCATTTATTTATTTTAAACATATTTATTATAAGATGATGTGCTAAATTTATTTGGTGCATAACTATTTTTATAATATTAGATCACACATTAAAAGAGGAAAGCCATAAATGAGTGTGACCTTAAATAAAAATGTGTACTTTATTAATTTTTATAAATATGCATAACCTATTAATAAATATATATTACATTTTTTTGTAAAATGACAAATACAACTTTCTTTTATATTATTAAATCAGAATTTTGTCAATTTTATTAATTTGTTATTCGTAACTTCTTATGATATAAAAAAGCAATGCAAGTTTAATTTAACAAATAAAAAGTAATTAAAAAATTTGCAGTGATTGTCTCATTAAAATATTATTATTTAATCAAAATACATGTGATAAATTCAAATTTTAAATTTAAACCATATACAAGTTCAAAATTTAAATTTGAATTATAAACTTCCATTTGCTAATACCCTACTTTACAGAAAAAATAATTATGCTTAATTTTAATATACAACTAATAAATTATAATGTTATATGGCAACTCTGATGTCATAGTTAGCAATTATTGACTCAATTCACAATTCGATTTAGTGACCTATCAAACTATTAGGTCAATAAATTTAATTAACACATTTACTTTACTTTCACAATATATTATCATATTCATTAAAGTTGTTTCAAATTTAATTATTCAATTATTAATTAACATAATTTCCTTACAATTAAAATAATTAATGAGACTACATTTATATTATAATTATGTTTTTTTAAATTTAAATTATGAATAAAATTTGAAAATGATCAAAGACAATAAAAAATATAAATAATAAATTTTCTATTTTTTCTAAGTTATTACTTTATTTTATTATTATCCTCTTAAAAATTAAATATAAATAATTATGAAAATTATATGCTTACTATTTAAAAAAAAATTGATTAATAACAAATTGTTAAATTATACTTGCAATGAAGGTGTGGAATATAATTGTGTAATTAAAAAAATTGGGTTAATTCTATGAAAATGCAGCACCTTGTACTCAACTTTTAATTTAATCTTGGTCTTCACGATTATTATTAAAAAATCCAACATTTTACGAAATTTTAATTCTATACATATTCTTTTATTTTCGGCCGGCAACTAATAACATGGTTCATCGGAGCACGTAAAAGTTTACCTCATTTGCGTAAACACATTTAATTATTTTCACATCATATATCATATGCATATATATTAAAAAAAACATATTTTTTATTTAAAAATATATTTTTGTTGTAGAAGGGAAAAGTGTTTTATATGTTTATAGTATTCAATATCAGATTCACAAAACACTTGAAAAAACACTCAAATACCCTAGGAAAAATTGTCCAAAATTGAATGAAATTCTGAAAAATCCCAATACTGGACACTTTGAATTTTGGAGTTCTGCTAATTTTTATTATTTTCTTATGCAGAAAGATTTAGGGGTTTCTCCTATTGTTGAAAAAAAATATAGTTGCAATTTATTATAATTTATGGATTGTTGCTTTTAAATCTTTGCCAAACCAAGCTATTAATTTTCAAAAAATTTCTTACTATTGAGAAATTTTTATTTTTTCCAAGAAAGTTGGAATCAATTGAATTTTTTTGTTGAATATATAGATTGCGATAACCAATAGAACAAAAAAAAATGATAACTTTTAAGGAAAATACACATTTTTGTCCTATAAGTTTTGTTGACTTTTGTTTTCTTCCTCTTAAGTTTTGAATTTTTGTTTTCGTCCTTTAACTTATCAAAAATTATGGTTTTCGTCCTCTTAAGTTTTGAATTTTTGTTTTCGTCCTTTAACTTACAAAAAATTATACTACCTCTATCCCACAAAAATTTGCATACTTTCCTTTTTAGTTTGTCCCACAAAAGTTTGTATACTTCTAAAATAGAAATATTTCTTTAAATCTCCACCTTTAAAATCTTTACCTCACAATCTCCATCATACATATTCTACTCATTACACTTTTTCTTAAAACATGTGCCCATGAAAGTAATGCAAACTTTTCTGGGACGGAGGTAGTAGTTTTCGTCCTCCAACCGCCTATAACCAGTCATACAACCGGTAATACACACGTGAATCCATTTTTTCTTTCTTTTTTTAAACAAAATATTAACGTGGGGGTATTTGGAGGGAATTAGGTCTTGACAAAATACACTTTTAAATGTAAATTCCCTCCCAAATATCGTCCAATACTTACATCCATAGAATCTTCTGTCCAGATTCATTTTTGAATATGATGTACAAACCATGCAACGAAATCACAATTACACTTAATATTGCGTTCAAAACTCGTTGATTCATACAACTTTCTTGAAGACATCCATCTTCCTTTCCGTACAGTGAATATGCGCTCAAAAGAATTTAGGCATTTGGATGTTTTGATTTGAGGATCTTTGTTCCTTTTTTCCCTAATTCCCTCAATCCCCCATGCCTAGATTTGATCGACTAGGGTTTTGATTTGGGAGAGAATTTACGGTTAATCTTGTATTTTATCCATCAAGACCTAATTCCATCTAAATACCCCCACGTTAGTATTTCGATTTAAAAAATAGAAAAAATTGATCTACGTGTGTATTACCGGTTGTGTGACTGGTTATAGGCGGTTGTAGGATGAAAACCATAATTTTTTGTAAGTTAAAGGACGAAAATAAAAATTCAAAACTTAAGAGGACGAAAACTATAATTTTTAGTAAGTTAAAGGACGAAAACAAAAATTCAAAACTTAAGAGGACGAAAATCAAAGTCAAAAAAATTTATAGGACAAAAATGTATATTTTCCCTAACTTTTATATTAGCATTAGATTTTCACTAATGAATTAATTGAATATTTGAATTTATTAGTAATGAAATTATGCAAATGCATCTAACTGGGAGATCATTTTTTAAAGTTCACAAGTGAGAACTGAACAAGTAAGTAGACGACGACAACCATTACATTATTATAAAATTAACTACATATGAGAAGCTGATAAATTATTTTTTCTCTTTTAATTGATCATGAGATATTTTGTTATGTTTTGAAATTTTGGATGAGAAAAGATAATTATTTAAAGTTTATTCATCTATGTACAATTTTTTATACATGTGTTTTCCCTATATAACAATCTGTTGAAAAAGATTTAATGAAAGTGAGCATGTGTTAATGAGACAATATTAATAATAAACTATTTAGCTAATTCATTGCTGAATAAATATTAATTGATGTTGATGATATATTTGGTAGATTAACAAAAATGATGATGCAACCAATCAAGGAAATGTTGGTTTGATTCATTATGAAATCAGGTATTAAACTTAGTTTATAATTGAGTTATTCTTTTACGTTTTTAATAAAAATATTAATGAGTTAATTAAGAGATTTTGTTTCTCTTAGGCATCAATTGAAGATTGCGTATGCACCCCCAATCAAGATAGAAGATGAAGTTGTATAGAGAAATTTTTAATAAAGAGTGGCCCAAAAAGATGTTTATTTGGTGAAGAAGCGATGTGTCTAGGTATAGAAATAATTTTCAATGATAGTTGGATATGATGAAAGTTTATGAGTTTTTGAAGTTGCAAAATGAAGCTTAAACAAACAGCTATGTTTTTAAATTTATGTTCCAAAGAAAGATTATCTATTGGCTCCTAAATATTTACTTTCTCCAATGCACCTCCTACGAATAATTTGCCTACAAAAAATTTTATAGATAAATTGTTTGTAGGTAGAGATGCTTATAATAATTTTGTTTAATAGAAAATCCACACTACAAAATTTTTTATTGCAAATTTCGTTGCTATACTACCAATTTCATAGTCAATACTTTATTTTCTTGTACAATACATAACATATTTAGAGTTCTGGTCAATTAATGTAGTTTTATTCAAACAGTCAACGATTGAGATTCAAATTACCAAAACAATATGATCATTTACCAACGTAGGGACAAGAACTATTCCACAAATATTCATATGGAACTATATTGCAATTTACCCAACCTATCTGTAGCTAAAATTTTGTGTTAGCTAGTGACATTTTCCAAACCCTTTGGTGGCATTATTGAGGACTAGTTTGGTGATGTTGACATTCGCACAAGTTCCTAGAAAATTCATTCATCTTTTTTTCTTTTTGAAAAATTATATAATAATTAGTTCCAATCATTCATGTGGAAAATGATAAAAATAATTGCAGAATATTAGATGGTCCTCATGTGAATTAATCTAACAATATGCATGGTCTACAAATTATATATTTCCCCTCCACAATAAATGGTCTTATTCTTTTGCACATGATTTAATATAATATGTCGAAGGGTATTGTGAGATCTGTTTATAAATTTAAAAATTTTATATAAAAAATATACAAGCATATTTTTCATTTACAAAATTTAAATTTGTAATCGGACCTCATAATATTCCATAATATTTTTTGACATATTGCATTAAGTCACATGCAAAATAACAAGATTATTTATTATGAACGGAGAGAGTATTATGTCGGATCGATGTATATTAAAAGTTGAAACATGCATCAATAATTAATTTATTTTAGCAACCCCCCTTGGATTTATGGAAACGTGCATAGCTGCCACGTTCTCATTCACATCAACTTATCAATTTCATGAACAAAATTATATGTAACTCTAAATTCTCGTTATTTTTTTAAAATAATATAATGGATGTTATTATTGTTACTATTTTAAATGGTGACATTTTATATAAGTAATAGTCTTAAACTCTGAGTTTTTATTTATTTATTATCAGCTTAAATATATATATAGAATTAAATTATCAACGGATCCAGCTATACGTACAGTCTTTGTTGTCTAGGTTTGATTTGTGTGGAGAGAAATTGAGTTTATATCTTGTGCAATCAATTTAGCCATTATATATATTATATATATATATTGTAAAATAAAAAAATAATTAATGTGGCAGAAAATGCAGAAATGGGTGTAGGGTGTTGAATGCTTAATACAAAAGCCAGCCATTAATTACTACAACCATGCATCAATATATATCGCAGCTAATATTAATAATGAAACCTCAACTGTCAACTACCTTCTTCAAAATCAACCTCTGATTTTTTCTCAACTTCCCTAACATCAAAGTAATTATATATTATTTGTGTGGACAAAGTTAAATAGTTTGAATGCTCTTAAAATACTGATCGATACTATACTGTGAGGATATATATATATATGAATTTAAATAATCATTTGAATTAATTAATACTGATACTGATATATATATATATATTGAATATTGAATCCTAATTAATTAGTACTAAGAACTACTACGTACGTCATTGCAATGTGACTAATCAAAATGTTGACGCTATATATTGGTAAATGAAAAATGTTCTTATATATGATGGTCGTTGGGAATCTTGTGCTTTTTTTTTTTAAAGTTTATATTTTATTTGTCTTAAATTCTAATTTGATTTACTGCAACAAATATGAAATTTAAAGTGAGGATTAAAATATTGCCATCTAGATCCTTTACTTGGGAGTTAAATTAAAATTTTCTTAGTGGTGCATTTTTTAGTATAAATTACCCTTAATCTAGGGTAATTATGAACTTTGTATAGTATATATTTTGTAATAACTCTTATATGCTTAACAATACGAGTTTATCTCTTTTGCCCGTTAATGTAGTTAATACGTTGTTAGTGAACCACTAATTTGTGTTCATATCTTTTTCTTGCGTCCTGTTTTAACAAACTCATGTGATAAATTTTGGCAATCTAGTGAGAGAGATGTTAGTGTTGAATGTAAAAAATAACGAATTCACTTGAAGGAATAATTTCAGTTTGTGGTTGATCCAAGATGTGAGCCTTATTGAAACAACAAGGTTTGTGGACACCATCGTTGTCGAAAATATCTTGGGTCAAATTTGTGTACGAGGACTTGCTCGTATATATGAGCACATATCTTATGCAAGCTGTTAGTTACCTCATCTTAGAGGTAACTCTTATGTATTAGGAGTGAATCATATGTCTAGAATTCTTATTAGTATAAATAACATTTAAGCTTATGGTAATTTCATATTTTGTATAGAATCATTATGTATTTTATAATCCCTCTTATCTGCATAGTAATACAAATTTTCTCTCTTCGCCCACGAATGTTGATGACATGATATCATTATGTTATGCTTCTCTAATACATGATGCAACATGAAATTCATTACCGAAAATAATCATATATTTATTGGTGGAGAGTAGATTATATGTTTAGCACTTATACTAAGATAATATATGTAAACAATTTATTTTTTAAGAAATGCATGCGAGAAAAATAATAATAAACGAATTAATTTCACATTTCTTTAAAAGATTGAATCTTTGAGATAACATTTTCTTTTATGCATGTATCAAAGCAAAAAAAAATTGATAATCTAATAAATTATATACAATCGTTGGATTTCCCGACTGATAATAAAATTGATAATCTAATAAAGACACTATTGAAATCGATCTACTTTATTCTTATTAAATTAAACGCTCGTTGAATCTTCTCATTCTTTCTCATAATAGAGTTAACTCGTGAGAAAGAACTTTCAAAAATTAATATAAATAAATAAATTTCATATTTTTTTTAATTGAACATATTTTCATTAGATAAAAGCTATGCAAACGAGTGTATGCCAGCTGATCAATCAATATAATTTGATAAGCTTGTTTTTTCATTACAGGACATGCACTTGTTTTATGTGTTAATTTGATCATGGACCATCATTTTTTATACTTTTTCATTTGGTCCCATGCAACTTTTTGATACTTAATTTCAATTTAATCCTTAAAATCTCTTTGAGGAATCAATTAAAAACCAATTACGAATCAATACCTGCCTGCCAACTGCTTCAGTATCAAATTTATCGGCACGCTTTATTTTGTACTTTAATTAAATTAACATGTAAATTTAATATATATTATCAAATATAGAGTATAAAATATTTGACTAGAAGTATAAAAAATTTCATAAAAAATATGAAAAATATAGATCAATAATATTATGTTATAATTATTATAAATTTTATCGATACCAATTTTTAATAATAGAGTATAAAATATTTGAGTAGAAGTATAAAAAATTTCATCAAAAATATGAAAAATATATATCAATAATATTATATTATAATTATTATAAATTTTATCGACACCAATTTTTAATAAATATTTTAATATATTTAATAAATACTTAATATTTTAAAATAATTTTATAATGAATCATATAATGTAAAAAGAATGATTCGATATATTATAGAATAAAATGTCAAACTACAGCACTACGTAATTAATGGACCACTAGGAGAAATTAAGAACTGGCAGTCAACGCGATGGTCTCATTGAACCACTTATCATGCATTTAATTCCCCTGCTACTTTTCAGTTTTCCAAGGAAAAATCTAGAAGAAAAACAAAGGATAAACACCAGCAAACACAAAATAAGATTAATCAAATCATTTCAAATTACAATTTTACCCCTGAACATAATTATCAAACTTGATTTCTTTCTTTGCTCCCATAATAAACGTACAAACTCAGAAACTATGAGATCAAACACTAGAAATTTCTTCTTCTTTTTTGGTATCAAGAAGCCCCTATTATTACAGCTTCCATGTAACGAACTTGTCACAAATTTAAAAAAAAAAAAAAAAAAGCCCACAAATTTATACTCAATAATCATTTATAAAAACACATAAATTAAGTACATATTAATAATATTTTGATAATTTTTCATGGCTTATGATGCTGGGTATAAATATAATCAAGATGAGCAACTAGAGTCCTTCTCATCAAGCACTCATCATCACTAACTCCGTTGCAGCTATCCTCCACTTTAGCTTCCTCCTTCACCTAATTAATAATCCAAACATGGTCTTATTTATTTTTTAATTAATCCGTACAACAAAAAATTAATCGATGAAAAATCTTTATATATATGGCTACGTACCTCGTTTCTCGGTTCGACGACGTCGTAGGCGGTCGGGCCGGGGCGAGTGGCGGAGCATATGGAGATGAAGAGGAGGGCAATAATGAAAAAGTAAGTGGCTTTAGCCATTTTTGTTGTTGTTAAGGCGTGTTTGGTTGGTGGGTGATGGAGAGGAAGTGTAGTATGGTGCCTATTTATATAGAGGATTGATAAGGCTGAGGATTGAGGAATTGTGTGTGAACCCAGGACCGAGAAAACGACGCCTTTATATTAAATGCAATTGGGGAAAATTAATTTTGTTTTTGAATAAATTTTAGGAATTTATGGAAGAGAAAAAGGAAGTGTCAAATTAATTTAAAGATGACCACCACACCAAGAGCCGCACGGATTCTTCTAAAAATATTATTATCTCCGTCCCAATAAAGTTTGCGTTACTTTTCTGAACACAAATTTTAAAGAAAAGTGTAATGAATAGAATGTGTATGGTGAAGATTGTAAGGTAAAAATTTTAAAGGTGGAGATTTAAAGGAATATTTCAATTTTGGGAGTTTGCAAATTTTTGTGGGATAAATTGAAAATGAAAGTATGCAAACTTTTGTGGGACGGAGGTAGTATAATACAAAATTGGATTAGTACTTATATCTTAAAAGGGATAAGACTCTTGAATTTTTGTATTGGATTCTCCACGTGGCAAATCCATCTGCCATGTAGTGAATCCAGCTAACGAATTCTCGAATTCACTGCACGAATCATATTTATAAGCATTAATTAAAATATATTATTTAAATTGAATTTTATTATTTCGTATAATTTAAAGTTGATAGTGTGACACTCGTTTTAGATTGAATTTACTACTATGATTTATGTATTGAACTAATGTAATTCGAATTGATATTTTTTACATAATTATATTATATTATTTAATATAATAAAAATTTAGGTGATAAAAAATATATTTTTTAGATATTATATATAATAAAATATATATAAATAGATGTATCATTAACGAATCACACCCTAATTTTTTAAAAAACTTGTATCCCAAAATTCGTATTATATGGTATCCACGTCTACGTGTCAGCATCGGTGCAATGCAGGAAGGAGCTACTATTCTCTTGAACTCTATTGCTAGGGTAAATTGGTAATAGCGTGACTAAATAATGTCAATTTTATTTATTTATTTATTTAAATTTAAAGTGGTTGCATTTTATATCTCTTCTTTTTTGGACATGAAAAGAGGTGAAATGGGGTCATCTTGAAAAAACAGCGCTGACAAGCGAAAGAAAAACTAATTAGAAAAAAAAAAAAAACTCATTTTCATCTTTTAAAAAGTGGTCCCGAAATTGGAAATTGTTCATCTTTCAGAATTTTGATTTTAATTTCATGGCCTACCACTTTGATTCCAACAAATTAGGTTTACATTCACTTTAGCATACCACAATGACAAACACTTGATTTTAGAATTTTTTTTTTCCTTTGAATTGGGAGGAGACCTCATTCTCAATTCAAACCAATCCTTCCAAAAAAAAAAAATTTATTTACATATAAGTTAAAAAAAGTCGCTATATTTATAAATAGGTGCTGTGCAGAAAAAAAATTGTATTTCTGTGCAAATATTATTAACCTATTTGTAAATATAGTAACTTTTTTTAACCTATATGTAAATAAAAAATAGATACAGTTAATTATAAAACTATTATTATAAATTATGCATACAACATTTTTGAGTGTACAGCCCCTGCTATCATTGAGAATTTGATTGAGTTCATATATATGTATGATGTGTTTCACAATGGTTATATATATATATAAATCATTAATTAAAAATATACAATCACATTGGCATTACAACAAATACAAAGTGTGTTTTTTAATTAATTAAAAATTAAATTTGAGTATAAAGGATATTCTACTCTCCTTATCATAATAATTGTGTTATAAGGATAATAATCACAATTTTCTCCACAGTTGTTAATTAGAAATGGAGTCCCTCCTATGCATTATTACGACACCATAGATCTAGAATTATTTAGCCACTTAGCAATTGAATATTAACTAAAATAAGAATAATTTGTTTATGATCTAGAATTATCTAGAATTATTTAGCAATTGAATATTAACTAAAATAAGATTAATTTGTTTATGATCTAGAATTATCTAGAATTATTTAGCAATTGAATATTAACTAAAATAGCCACTTGATGAACTAACCTAACTACTACAACTAACATTTATCGATAAAAAAGAAAGAAAGATTAATTCATTATCAATCAACCATGTCCACAACCTCCCAATAATTTTCTCTCAATTTGTTTGAGTTTGACCACACCATTGAAAACTTATTTTATTTTTTTACTTTTCAAATAAATCAAACAATGCATGCTCAAAGAAGAAAGCCTATTTACCAGGGCCAAGGATATTTTCATGTTGTAGAAATTGTGAACAAGAATATAAGTGTATTGATGTCACAAATTCTTTAGCTATTAGGTCGCGATTTTATATAATACTTATGTTGGAGTCGAACCTTCTATATTAGTGGATGAACTTCTCGATTATCTCTTTCTCTTTTAGTTAACATTTTTTTGCACACTGGTAAATTAATGAGTAGTGCGATTAACATTATCTCTTTTAATCAACAGCAAATTGACGTTTTGGAGGCATTGTCCAATCGAAACCTAGTCTCTGAAATCAAGCAACACACAAAGATAATAAAAGATGTTCGTCTTGACACTACGTGTATTAGACGACAAACTATACGGGAATAAACCCTAATTGACTGATAAAATATTCGTAAAACTGTCTCTCAAAAACTAAAGAAGTCTATTAAATAGCAACAAGATGGGCTACGTACGCCAAAATATAAATGCACATCACGTCTTAATAACTAGAAAATTAAAGGACCAAAATCAAAATATGATCACTAGTAACAAGACTTCACTTTTTCCGCGCCATTCAATCTCTACGTTTCATGAACTCGAGAGCAATCTCATCAGAAAGTAATATTTATTTTTATATTTAATTTTTCAATTTACCCAATATAAATGTGTTGCATGATGACGGAAATCTTTCAACTATAGAAGTATAGATATTTACTGCGGATGGTTCGATTTCAATGGCAATGAGAAAGAAAATTAAATTTTCGGGAGGGACGGAGTTGCAAGCAATATTGGAAGGAATCAAAGGATCAAGAATTAAGCATATTATATATCCTTTTAAACTCTGCAAATTAGGCGGTCCATCTGATTATTAAATGAGAGAAATATATATTTTAATGTAGAAAGAGTTATCTTACATCTTATCTCAGAGGATATGGAAGATATATAGCTATGTGCGATGCATCTATCACTTTTCAAGAAGCAGCAACAAGCTAGATATATATATATATAGCTCACAAGCTGGCGAACTTAATTAGCAAGAAATACTTCTACTGGGGAGAAGATATTGTCCCCGTATGTAATAGCTAGTCTTGTGTGATAATTTAGAAAAAAATAGATCCTAAGGAGTTATGAAGTTACGTACAAATGAAAATTATTCATTAGTAAATTAAAGCAATGATAAAAAAATTTATCCACAATTAAATAATCGTCATGTTATTGTAAATGTATTATTACTAATTATTGGTAAATTTGGCACTTAAATATATCTATCAAATTATTCGTAATTTTGCACTTAAATCTATCAAATAATCGTCATGTTATTGTAAATATTGTAAATCTACCAAATTATTGGTAATTTTGCACTTAAATCTATCAAATTATTGTCATCGGTGCCATTTTCTTCTCATGCTTCCATATTCTTATATTTTGTTTGCTGTCAATTAATTTTAATAAAAAAACACCCCTCACATATTGAAATCACGGAGATCAATATATATATAGGCCCAAAGTTAATTTTGTGGTTTAAGTGTTAAATTTTGCTTAGTTTATATATGTTAGTAATATATATTGGTGGTTTTGATGCAAAGTCGCTGAAAATTTGGTGGATTTAATGCAATTAATTAGGTCATATAAAATTGATATCATAAATTTATATTCAGTGATATCATTATTTTTACAAAATAATATTTACACCATTTTTACAAAATTTTGTTGGAGAGTTTGTCATCGTCAAATTAAAGTGGCCACCTTAGACAATTAATAAATTACCACAACATGAGGAAAACGTATTAAGGTTTTATTTGCACTACAATAAGTTAAAAATATTATATGTTCGTAAATGGATCTTGTCTGAAGAAATGACGTCTTGTATGATTATAATATATTGACAAAGCACAACAACCTACATATATGAATTGATCAAAATTTTTATATAAATAACTGCATAAATGTGTGATTTAAGTGATAATAACATATATGAACTACAAATTAATAAAAAGGGTTTATATTTTTATATGCCCAATAAGTTGTCACTTTTTTTAATTCGGTCCATACGCTTCACACTTTTTGAAATTGGTCCTATACGTTTAAAATTATTTTGATTTTTAGTACATTTACCGGTTACAATAGGTTGTGTAACTGGATGCCTCCACCTGTGTTTCAAAATACGCTGTAAAAATAAATTGCTTCAAAACTAACCTTCCATCCTTTGCACCTGTAGAACCTTCGACCAAGATTTTCTTCGGTCCAAGAGGTGCGTATTTGAGCTTCCACCTCACAATGACAGAGAGTGTAATTACATCGTGCTATGGAGAATGAATAAGTGGTGGGCGACATTTTTGAAACCCGAACGATTTCTTTTTCCTGGAATGGAGTTACGGTTGCTGCAAATGAAAATGAACGAATTGATTCTCCTGATTTTGTAGAAGCTGCTCCCGATTTTGGTTCTCTCCAAATGAAAATGATTTCAAATTATATTAATAAGTCAGACTCATTTTATTTTATTCAAGACCCACCCCCTTAATAAGCCCTACCCATCTTAATAACCTCACCCAATGAAAATGATTCTCAATGAAATTAAAATAAAAATTAAATTAATTACACAGTTGACACATATAAAATTAAATCATATTTCTAGGTGAAGATAACCGGTTACACAACCTATTGTAACATGTAAATGTACTAAAATCAAAATAATTGTAAATGTATAGGACCAATTTCAAAAAGTGTGAAATGTATGGACCGAATTAAAAAAAATGACAACTTATTGGGCATATAAAAATATAAACCCTAATAAAAATTAAACGACAATAAATTAACAACTCTCAATTCAAATATATTAACAAGAAAACGAAACACATGTTCCACATCAAATTAAGTATATATAATCTTACCAACCTAAAACTATATATAATATGTATAATCATATTAAAATTGAGGCTGTCAACAATCACCTAAACGGCATAAAAATGATGATTTACATATAAATTCAAAAAAATCATTAGATTTACAAATAAATTATGTGCAGAAAAAAAAAGTGCTTTTATGCAAAAAATATATTTTTATGTACAAATATTGTGAACTTATTTATAAATATAGACAAACACTTATATACAAATTTCTACGGATCTAAGATCCGTAGAAATATTCATTTTTGAAAATTCGCGGGCCTAAATCGGGTCGGGTCGAATTTGAGTATTTTTTTCCAAAATTCGTGCAGCTTGTGATTTCGCTCCCAGGTATGTTACAATTTGGGCAAATGCATGTTACTTTAAGGCAAAACGTGTGTTACAATCAGATTAAATGTTGTTTTCTACACATATTCATTTATTTTTGTAGAAGTAAATATTTTTCATGCAATGTAACACATGTATATGTTACATTGTATGTGTAACACATATTTATTCTTAATAAAAATTCATTTTATCCTATAGTAACACATATATGCTCATATAATAACACAAATTGAGGAACAAATATGTGTTACAATTAGAGTAAATATGTATTACTGCAAATTTATGTTACAATTGGAGTAAATTTGTGTTACTGCAAATGAGTGTTAGATCTAGAGTAAATGTGTGTTACAATTAGAGTAAATGTGTGTTACTGCAAATGTATGTTACAATTAAAGTAAAATTGTGTTACTGCAAATGTGTGTTACAATTAGAGTAAATGTGTGTTATTGCAAGATCAAATGTGTGTTACTATATACACAAACAATTATTTATCCTTATAAAAATATATATTATATATTATATAACATATATAATGTATTAAATTATGTACATGAATAACATATTATTAACATAAATCAACAAAGAGAATAAAAAATAAATTAAGTAACACATATTTATATTTGCAGAAATACATATTTTCTTTATAGTTACTTGAAAAGTAAAAAAAATTAATTTTGTAAGAATTAGTAACACAGATTTTGCCTAATTGTAACACATTTTTGCCCAAATTGTAACATATCTGGGAGCGAAAAAACATATTATTAACATAAATCAACAAAGAGAATAAAAAATAAACTAAGTAACACATATTTATACTTGCAGAAATATATATTTTCTTTATAGTTACTTGAAAAGTACAAAAAATTATTTTTTTAAGAATTGGTAACACAGATTTTGCCTAATTGTAACACGTCTTTGCCCAAATTGTAACATACCTGGGAGCGAAAAAACCTGGAACTACAAGTTGCGCGAATTTTGGAAAAAAATGTCCAAATCTGACCCGACCCGATTTAGATCCGCGAATTTTTCAAAAATAGATATTTCTACGGTAGAAATTTCTACACAAGTGTTGATGACTTTTTAAACATATATGTAAATCACCCTGAAAAAACATCTAACCTATACAATTATATTATAAATATATCCATCATTGATCCTCTAAATCAATTTCTACGTCACTCATAATATATAAATCACAACAGAGAAATTTATTCAACTTTATAAATATATCCATCATTGAAGACGTTAAATTCTCTTCCTAATCATCACTCACATTAAAAAATTTATATTATAAAAATTACCTAGCTATATATATATATATATACTCCATCTGTTCCACAGGAATTTACACACTTTTTTTATTGGGACGTCCCACACAAATTTGCACACTACCAAAAAAGGAAATATTGATTTACGTGCACACTCACAAACTTTTACACATATTTACCCATGTGCTACTACTTTATATATAAAACAATTTTTTTTAAAAAATGTATCGTCCCGTAGAGTGCAAATTCCTACTAGACGGAGTGAGTACTATAGAGGATGAAAATTAATACTAGAATGTTTACTGTGAGATACGATATGGATGGCAAGTGGGCGCAGAGAGCCGTGTAAATTGAAGAATTTATGGCGACGTGTTGTTGACTTTTTGGAATTGTTTTTAATATTGAAAGGAATGTTCAATGGTCAAATGTTTTTGAGTCACGCACTTATCTCTTCCCTTTTTATCTCCTATCAACTTTTATGAAATCAACACTAATTAATGTTATACATATATATTATTATTATTAAAAATTAAATATATTTTTATAACAATAATACAAATTTAAATGAAGTCGAGTTTGCAAATGCCTTTTCATTTCATTTCAAATTCAATATATAATTATTACAAATAAAAGGACACATATGCATTCTATCAACCAATAGTTTAAGTACACATCATAATTTAAAACAAACAATTATATAAAATATTCTCACGAAGCTAAATCAGTTTTCATATTTTTCTTTTCTTATTTGTTCCACAATAGTTTTTATAGCGAAAGAGAGAAAAATTTATTCACAAATTTTACCCTCCCAATAAACGGTTATTTACTCTCCATATTATTATTTCTTGTAACACAATTAACTCACACTCATCAATTAAAATTGATTTAACTGAAATATTCCTACTTTATTAGTTTAATAAATAAATAATTATATTTCCTCCGTCCCTCTATAAACTTCTTGTTTTTTTTGTTGTTTTGTTTAAGAAAATGTATTATTTATTATTATATGGAGGGTCACATATTGACTTTTGTATAAAGTAATGAAAAGTTGTGAAAAAGTAATGAGGAGTTCTGAAAAATGGTATTTGTTTATTAATATATGAAATAATGTTGTTATTTTTTATAGAATGAGAAACTTATAGTGGGACACCCAAAAAAGAAAAGTGAGAAATTTATAGTGAGACGTAGGGAGTATTTGTTATTTTAAATAGTGAATTGTGGGGTTGGGTGGGCGTCAGGTCGAGGGGGTGCTGGTTGGATTGTTTATTCTAACATGTTTGTTGCATTGCATGTGATAATTATTGTAGTGCCAAAATGGTGACAGACAATTCTTGACCATCCTCACGGTCACTTTTTATTTTTCACTATTTGGTTAGTTAAAAATTCAGTAATTGGTCTTTCAATGATTTATATCTAAAGATATACATTTTCTTTTTTTAATCATTTCACTCTTAGTTATTAATTTTTATATTAATTGGCACAATATATATAATTTTATTGAAATATTATATTTCCAAAAGAAAATCACGAAAGATTCATAACCCATTATTTAAAAAGCAGAAATCCTGTTTGTATAAATTGACTCATTTTAAAAATTAATGACGCTGTATAACTTATACAAGTCTCAAATTTATATGATTAACCCCTAGAGATTATGATAATAAATAAAATATGAATTGATTGATAACTTTATTTTTTATTTCATCTAAATCTCACGAATAATGAGATATTAGTTTTAACCAGAGTTTTTTTTCTTTTTTAAATTTTCTTTATTCATTATTGGATCTTAAACTCTAAATTTTGTGAATGACTTTTTTTTTTTTTAATTTATATCTTTTGTAACTTGCACTAAATTAATTTACTTTTCTTTGGTTAAAAAAAAGTTGTTAAAAGAAAGTGAATGAATTGACATTAATCAAAGATCAAATCGAGATTCTATTACGACCAATTTCAATACACAATTCTTAATTGAATTAATAATTGAACCGAAGCTAGCATGCGCCAAATCAAATTAAAAGCGTCCGCGTAAAATGACGACTATTTACAAGTCATAACAAACAGATCTATCCAAACAATTTGAAACACAAAAGTGCATAGGAAAACTATCATTTGCAAATTATGGACATATTCCATGAATCCATTTGTCAATTTAATTAATAATAATAGTTGCAAATTTGACTAATCATAGTTTACACAGTTTTTTTTAGGGTAATTTGTTAAGTTTCACTTACCTATTGGTTCAAAAAAATCACTATATTTACAAATTGGTTCAAAAAATTTACACAGAAGTATATTTTTTTTTTTCACAGAATTTTTTTTTTTTTTTTGGCATGGGACCAATATGTAAATTTTGTCAGTTTGATAAATCATTTTGTACTTTTCCCCTTTATAAATTGTGACGTTATAGCATGAATAGTGAAACAAATCCAAATTAAAAATAAGTCATTGGTGGATGAGATATATCATGCGGTATAAATGTATTTTTAGTGAAAATAAAAGCAATTTTTGAAATATTTACTTGAATTATACATCGCATATAACGCTTATATATAAGACCAAGTTCTGACTTATACTGAATTAATATTACATATTTACATATTAATTAATTTGATTTGTATTCTTCTTTCTGATTGCATGGTTTGGATACCTAATACAATATAACGTACGGACAGAAGAATGGTAGGTTTAAGAATAAGAGTAGTATTTAATTACATGTTAATAATTAAAAATTACACTATTATTTAATTATATGTTCATATCAAACAACTCGACAAGAAACAAGAATTGAAAAAAATATATACCGATAAACACATTAATTTATGATAAAATAATTAGTAGTATTTTGTTTCAGCTGGCCAACAAAAAAAAGGTAAAGTATTATATTAACTATTTTGTTGATATAAACTACTTTATGATATAAATTTTATATTTTTATGAATTTTTTTTTTTGTCTGGTTAAAAAGTAGTTAATGATATGAGTCACTTTCACACAATACCTACTAAAAAATAAGTTGTGTAACAATGATCGATCTCCAAAATTTTTCTCTCATTACCAACTATATATAATCACAAGATATATATCATATATGAGTTCTTAAAGTTTTGTATGAAAATGACTCATAATAAGCTTATTATGAATTATTTTTTATGTATCATATATTTGATCAGATGCATAAAAAATCTCATCAAAGATACCAAAAATCTGAATCAATGATATTATACTATAATTCTTATAAAATTTATTGACCCAAATTTTTATACTTCTAAAAAATATTTTGATACACTTAACATTTGATACTTTAAAACGCATATGAGTTTTGTTTCGTCTTGCATTGAAAATTCGTCTCAACGTGTAGTAGAAAAGCACGGCAGAATTCATCAAAATGACGAGTACCGTTTGGACTAAAACCTTATGAGTTAGAGATTAATAAATATATATGAGTTAATTTCATTTTTTTTTATAAATTAATTCAAAATTTCACATGAGAGGAAATTCACTCAACTAATGGAATGTGGAGGATTTTCTCTAGTCAAAAAGCAATTGGATATGCTTGGAGTCAAAAAGCACATATTATCTCGGTATTTCTTTCGGCTTCTAAAGTGTAAATTCTAATTCCAAACAATAATAAATAAATGATACTCCCTCTATTTCACAGGAATTTACATACTATCTTTATTTGAACGTCCCATACAAATTTATGCATTTTTAAAAAAAATTGATATACATGCATACTCATATACAGTGCACATTTCTAGAGAACGGAGGGAGTATATACGTTTCTTATGTTTAAAAAGTCAACTTTTATATATATCAAGGGTAGATTGATGAATAGTTAGAGCACTACTGTCTAAAACCTTAAAATCTTGAATTTGAGATTTTGGAGTTCAGTTTCAGATAGTCCTTCTCTTATGATGATTACAGTTTTGATGTATAACGAGACGAAATAATATAACATATCTTCATATTATATAAAGACGAAGTTATGAAATCAATCAGAATGCTCGATTTCGAAATTCATCTCTTCTCATTAACTCTGACAAAAAAAATTAATCTCGACCTTATATTTTAAGTGTTATAATCTTGATCCTACATTATATATATATATATATCTTATATAAATTTCATAAATATATTCATAATATCAAATCCTATATCTAATTTTTTTATTCTCAACCGTTCATCTTAATTTCTATACTTCTATAAATTTCAACTCTATAAAAATTATTATTCTTATCTTTTAACCTTATTTCTGCCTGCGTCTCTTTCTTCTTCTTATTTCTTTTCTGATGTTCTTATTTATAGTATTCTGATATTCTAATTGTTTATTTATCTTTTTCTGTTTGATTTTTTTTTTTTTTGCAGGTTCATGTTTTACATCTAACAATTTGGTGAAATAATATTTTTCCATTGCAACACAATCGTGGTTTTCTTTTGGAGGTAATGTTTAATTGCTACAATTGCACATCTATTTGATTTAAAAATTTTGATGTTTGAATTGTTTATTTATCTTTTAATTTTTTTTTTCATGTTTTTAATATTCTGATATTATTTATTTATTTTTTTATGTTCAATTTAATTACAGCTTCGCATTAAAATTATTGTGTATGCGTCATACATACCGTAAGTTAATTATAATTATAGAAAAAAAAGGATATTTTAGAGCATAATATTGTCTATGTGTTGTGCATGTGTACATATTCTTTAATTACTTAATTTATTTGTCTTTATAATAATATTTTTTCCATGTTCTTAATATTTTAATATTGTTTTTTTTTTTTTTATGTTCAACTTTAATTACATGTTTGCATTAAAATCATTGTGTTTCCGCCATACATACCGTAAATTATTTATAATTTGGAAAAAAATATGTTCTAGAGCATAATATTGTATACGCGTTGTGCATGTGTACATATTTTTTAATTACTTAATTTATTTACCGCAATATTGTATATGTGTTATCCATGTGTAAATAATTGATACAAGTATATGTTAAATTCATGAAATCATATATATATATATATATATATTTTCTTAATTTTCTTTAAATACATATATGTATTTTTGTTTCATACCGCAAAATTCGTGGGTATACATCCTAGTATATGATAATAAAAGAAACCATTGTATTTAATTCTCTAAAAAACTATTATAATTAATTAATTACCATTAGAGAAAGTCAACTTTTGTAATATTATTATCAAATTACTAAATTAGTAATTCTCTGGTGCGATACACAGATTGAATATTATAAATTTTAAATGCAAAAATTATATAAAAAAATATATATAAAAGAAATTTAAATTAAATAAAAATGTAAATTGGTTGAGTGTGTCTGACCCAATACTTTTGAATAAAACATTACGTCACCGACCAAAGAAATTATAAATTAAATTTATTTTATCAATCTATCTATTAATTTTATTAAATTATTTTTATTTTTTTTAATATGAAAAGATTAGAATGTATATGAGTGTATTAAAATATTTAATCAATAATATAATTTTTAATTATGTACTTTAATTCATATAATGATCTAATTTTGATGTAACTTACATAATCTAAGTTAAAGCATTCAAATCTCATTTGTATAATTAAAGTCAAATAAATAATAACTTTTAAAATAATTAATAATAAAACATATATTTTGAATTTAAATTTTATTTTATAAGTGTAATATATATGTTGAATTAAATAGAAGGTAAATAATTTGATATATAGTGTATTAAAAATTAATAAAAAAATTAAAAAAGAAATTAAAATTATAAGCATAAAATTAAATTTTTTTTTTTAAATTAACTCACTCTCTCTAGTATAGAGTGGGCCTCAATATTGCAACATAAAAGAAGTGTATTTTATTTGCTCCAATAAATATATTTTTATCTATGCCTTTATATCTAATATATATAGATCATTTTGTCGTCCTATAAAAATAAATCTCAGCTCCAAACATGGCATGCACTCTCTCTCTCTCAATTTTGAAAAGAGCAAGTCTCATTTTCAATTGTTGTATCAGCAATTCAAACTATATTTTTACTAAAAAAAAAATATGAGTTGATTATACAAAAAAGTACAAGATGAATACTGAAAATCAAGAGCAGTATAACCTTTTCATTTTGTGAAATTATTATCAGTTTGATCGTCCTATAAAAATAAATCTCAGCTCCAAACTTGACATGCACCTCTCTCTCTCATAAATAATTTTAATTGTTGAATAAGTGCATTAGTAACATATAAAATTTTTGCTTTAATGAAAATAGTATTTTTCCTTTTAAAAAAAAAAAGTAGTACTTTTTAAAATCTAACTATTTTACAATGACATAAATGATAGATTAAGAAAATAATTTTGTATTATTCAAAAGTCTGAATTTATATATATTTATCTAATATTTCTCTCAAAATTAAAATTTTACTGTAGAACTCACATTTGGAATTTGAGCCAAAAATAACACTCATGACGTCCAAAAAAAATACTACTATATTATAAAAAATTGTTAATATCCTGTGAAGCATGGAGATGGTTGTGACGTTTTCCCTCCATAATATAGATGATCTCATCAAATATTTTCTTTCCACGGGATTATTTGTCCTCGATCCCCTGATTTGTGCAAAGCTAAACTATATTGCATGTCTTCATTCGAAAATATCAAAGTCCTAATAATCTAGAATTTCCAGTCTTATTTCAGACCATTGAATTTGACTTGGGGTGCCATGTAATTATGTACAATCAACCTTTAATAAAGAGATAGGAAAAAACAACCCCTATTTTGGGCAAGGAATTCCACATCTATGAAATTCGATCATATTGTGGGAACACCATTAATATTCTCATGAATAATCATAAATATTTTTAATGTAACATTTTGACTTCAACCTCAAGTTAGTCTATATAATACTATGTGTACAATTGATATTTTGATAAATGTTAAAATATTATCTAGAATTTCTCTTTTGTAAAATTTTATATTTTGATATGATTTTAATCTTTTTTTACTATTAAAAGTGTTATTACTCCTATACGTTCAAGAATGTGATGAAATGTGTAGAAACGAGTGGACATGAGCAAGAATATGTAAGAATTAATAGTCTGATTCATATGGACATTGGCAAAAAATACTCCACAATAACAAGTGTGTCGAAATGATGGTTAACAAATTAAAATAAAGGGAAAAATGAAAATACACATTTTTCTGCGATAAGTTTCGTTGACTTTAATTTTCGTCTCAAAACTCTATTCGATCAAATCTAGGCATGGGGGTTTGAGAGAATTAGGGAAAAAAGGAACAAAGCCTTTGGTTTCATTGTACGGAAAGGAAGAGGGATGTTCTCAAGAATTTCGTATGAATCAACGAGTTTCGAACACAATATTAAGTGTCATTGTGGTTTCATTGCACGCTTTGAATATCATATTCAGAAATAAATCTAGAAAGAAGATTCTATGGATGAAAGTATATTGGACGGTATTTGGGAGAGAATTTATGGTTAAAAGTGTATTTTATCAAGAAATAATTCCCTCCAAATACTCCCACGTAAAAAAATGGGCCCACATGTGTATTATCGGTTGTATGACTGGTTATAGGCGGCTGGAGGACGAAAACCATAATTTTTGGTAAGTTAAAGGACGGAAAACAAAATTCATAACTTAAAAGGACGAAAATCAAAGTCAACGAAACTTATAGGACAAAAAATGTATTTAAATAGTAATTTAAGTGTTCATAGTAAGAAACAAAATTAATATGCAACAACAGCCAAATTACATGTGCCAAAAAAAAAAAAAAAAAAGGCTCGAGAGCAATTAATTCCAGCCTTAGGAAGCCCAATTCATGAAATCTATTTTAGTACCCAAATATAAAGCCCAACAAAATCATTAGTCATGCTCAACTCACAAAAGTGGAAGCCCACTATGAAGAATCGTGTAGTTGGTAATTGGGATTTGTCAAAGTACATAAAATGCTCCTAAATCTATGAAGAATTGTGTGACAATCGTCGTAACAAAATTCAAATTTATGGAGAATTATTTATCAGTAAAGGGACAACTTTTTATTTAAGTAAATGAGAAGGTTTGCTTGGAATACCGATATTGGACAAGTGAGAAGTTTAGACAAAAACAAGGAGAATATCATTTTAAGGTAAAAATTATAAAAAAAAAAAAAGATATATTTTACACTAAAAAGTGATAATAATTAATAATTATATTGTAAAAAGCAGATCATTAAGTCTTTTATATACGAGATATGCACAGTGCAATTCACGTGTATTTTTAAATAATTTTTTATTTTCATTGAATAATCACGATTATTTTTAATGAACAGCAACAGTTGAACATATGTCATTGTTGAGTAAAAATAACTGATTTTATTTAAAAATAAATTTAAAATCACACGACACACCTGATACATAAAAGAATTGACATATAATTATCGTATAAAGAAATTATCAAAATATGGATAATTAATACCAATTTCAGAACTTTACATAATCATCTTTCTTTAATATTTTTTTTAGAAAACCCCATATTCCTTATTTAATTTAAAGTTAAGGGATCGCTCCCGTTGACGTCCAATCTAATGCTAACGCTAGAATTGTAGATTATATAAATATATTCTAAGAGATAATTAACTTTCATCAGCACAGCACTTTAATTATTCTCTAATTGCGCTAACTCTCTCTATATATATAAGTAGATTATATTCTAAGTGAGAATTTATTCTCTTGATCAGGCATTTAAGTATTCTCATTATAATTTCATCTCACTTTCCTCTTTTCCCAAGCAAATAAAGAATAAATCTCTTTTGCACTAGTTTCATCCTCCCTTGTATATTTGAAAAATTATCCTTTGTTATTAGTAAGAAAATTTCTTTATTATTATTGAAAATTTGCTAATTGTCAAATTATAATGGGGTGATTTTTTAATAAAAATATGAGTAATTTTACAGTAATAATAGAGATAACTTTTGAAATATACATTTAACTAAGTTGTGAGACAAGACCAACACAAATAAAACATATAATCTAAATATTAACACATTATTAATTCTACAGTAAAATTAGGAGAGAAATTTGGTGTAGCTTTGAATAACATCATCAATTAGAGTATTACATGTATTATAATCAATTAAACATATATATAAGCATCAATTAGAAATTTAAAAAGTACAAAAACTTGTATTAAATGGTGTTATACATAAAATGGATCTCATTTGATTCATATTACATAGCTTTAACCCAAGCATATTTTCCCAATTGTGATCAAATTTATTCATCATATGAAATTGGGCTCATTATCAATGTTATTCATTCATTCATTCAGTAACATCACTGTACTCTTATAAACTAATATCATATTTTACACACAAATATGTCGATATTGTGCGAACAAATGCTATATAGTTTGAGTAATTTATAAAAATAATTGTATTATTAAATTAATAATGTAGTATTATATAATTACACCAATAATATCAATTTCATACGATGAACATATATCACAGGAGACTTACTCAATATTCAGTTCATAAGATGAATGGGAACATCTGCGTTTTGAATATCTTATTATAATGTCGACTACTAAATTTAAATTATATTAGAGATATTATATGAAATTAGGACTAACAACAGTTGCTTAATAGTAACAAAAAAAAGCTTGATCAAGAATCAAGCATGCATATGGACATCATCATGCTTAATTATTTTTCGCAAGAAAATTAAAAATGATTGAAAAGCAAAGTAAGTATTACGTACTAATTAAATAATTATAATTATGAATTGCATGCGAACAATAATGAGAATTGAAGAAAACGAATATTATAACAACTTAACAAATAAGTAAAACAAAATCCAACGTTTTTCTCTAGGAGAAAATCTAAAGTACTACTTTTTTATATTCATCATATGGGAAAAAATGCCGAAACTTCAATTTGCAACATGAACTTTTGCCACTGCAGAGCTCGTCCGGCCAACGCCGCTGTCAAGCCACAAGCAGCCACGGCTTGCACGGTGGTGCACAAGAAGTTCGACGGGGTGGCGACGCGGCTGCTGAGTGGCGTCACGGCGGCGTTCTTCGCCTCGTTGGAACGGTGCTCTTGCATTAATCTCGCCACCAAAGAAGATGAAGATGACGAAGGCAGCTTGCCGTTGATCCTAGGTGGCGTCATTTATCCGGTGGCTGACGTCAGATGTACGGCGGAGGAAAATAAGGATGCACCTATTAACTAGGTAATAATTATATTAAATATTAATTATGAAACAAAACTTGGAACAAAAAATATATACTCGTTCTTTATTGTAATAAAGATGATATTAATTTATTTAAGGTGGACAGAAATTGAAGAAGAAATTAAAGGATGTTTCATTGTTAAGGATTGGTGTACTTTAATTTTTATTGAACTTGTAAATAGACCAAAATAGCAATTATACTTATACATACGATAAATTATCATAAATGGAAAATCCTTTAAATTAAGGTTGACTTATATATTGGTTCAAAAAAATAATTATTTTTATAAATTGGTTCATAATATCTACACAAAAGTGTAATTTTTTTCTGCACAAAATCAATTTGTAAATTTTATCAATTTTGTGAACTACTACCTCCGTCCATGAAATTTATGCTCACATTTTTGCACGTGGTTTAATGCAATATGTCGGAGGGTATTACGGAATATTGTGAGGTCCGTTTTGAATAAAAAGAATATTTATGAAAAGTGTATCATATGTACTTTCCATAAATATTTTCTTTACTCAAAACGGACCTCACAATATCCCATAATATCTTCCGACATATTGCATTAAACCACGTGAAAAAATGTGAGCATAAATTTCGTGGACGGAGGGAGTATTTTGTAATTTTTCCTTAAATTAATTTATACTCCATCTTTTCTAAAATAACTTTCACTCTTTTTTATGTGGATGTCCCAACATTTTTTTATACCAAAAAAATTAAAATTTATACTTGCAAAAGTCAATAAAATACATTTTTTATTCTATTATTTAATTTTATACATATATATTTTACTTTTTAAAAAAAATATGTATGTAAATTAACATGTAAAAAATTAATGGGGCGGATGAAGTATGTATTTCGTATCTATTAGAAGAAGAAAACCCGTCCAATAACTCTTCATCGTCATCAATGTATCATATTCATGACAGGGCCCATCATGTCATTCCTCACCCAAAATCGTCTCAATTTTTTTATTTTTTTAATTTGGTCTCATAACTATGCAATATTTCAATTTAATCGCATAATAATTTAAATCTAACCAAATTAATCCCAAATCGCTAGAGATGACATAAACGATGTCGTTTTACTTACATGCCGCGTGAGCCCATTCCGTCGGAATATATAACATGTGACCGACAAGTGAGTAAAACGACATCGTTTTATGTCATTTCCGACGACTTGAGACTATTTTGGTTAGATTTGAATTATTATTGGACTAAATTGAAACATTACATAATTATGAGACCAAATTAAAAAAATGAAAAAATTATGGAACGATATTGGTATTAATCCCCGCCCTCATGCATGTATATATCGGGTAAGAATTTTAAATGAGGGGAGGCAAATCGAATGTATAGTTAAAATTTGTTTAAAAAGTTTTTGAGATTTGAAATTTATGTTTTGAGCTTGTTCGTTAATTAATCGAACCGAGTTCCACGAGTTAATTTTAATTTTACTATATATATATATCAACTAATATCACTTTTTTTTAGCGAATAAAATTTCAAAACACACCCTACCCTTAATTGTTTTCGGATTAACCGTAAATTGGGTCTAAAAAAACTATAAATTGCATAAAATATTAATTAAACCAATAATCGTAAATATATATGATAAAAATGAATACAAAATGATACTCCCTCCGTCCCATAGGTGTTTTCACCTTTGGGATGACACAATTTTTAAGAAAAGTAGAGTGTTGTGTAAAGTTATATTATTAAAATAATGAGATTAGTTGGATTGTGAGGATAAAGTTAAAGTAATAGTTTCCATTTATAGAGTGTGAAAACAATTATGGGACGGACGGAAACGGAAAGTGTGAAAATAATTATGGGACGGAGGGAGTATTTAATTTCTTTGCAGGTTGGCGAATTACAGTGGGTATATCATTTTCAATTTTTACTGTTACTCTTTTAAATTTTTGCCTTGGTTCTTATACGCAGCAGTACATCTTACAATTCAAGTGCATTTTTAAAAGTTATAAAAAATATTATTAAAAATTTATATATATTATTAATGAAAATTTTATTTTTAATAGTATGACTTTTTAATAATATTATGTTTAACTTTTAATAATAAATAATATAATTTTTTAATAATATATTTAAATTAGACGATACACCAAGAGTTACCCTTAAATGCTCACACTTTCTCTTTCTTTATCAACTTAGACATCAAAATGTCATAAATTCTCATACCAACACGCGTTTTGTGTGCGAACATAATATTATATGTTTTAATGTGAGATTGTATAATGTGATGGAAATTATAATAAAAAAATGTAAATTTAATTTAATTTGTCAATTTACCAATTGATTTTTATTAATTGTATTCTTTTGGATAGTTTTGTAAAAGAATAAGTAAATGCACATATACATATATTAAAACACTGTGACTCGGTTGATCTAGGTTTATTTTTTAGCCTATTTGGATCATTGTTTTTGAAAACCGGTTGAACTGGTTGAACCGTGAACCGACCATAAAACCGATTTGGTTGCCTCCTAAAAATCGTTTTTACGGTTCAACCGGAAAAAACCGGCCAAAACCGGTTGAACCGGTCTACTTTTATATTTTAATTTTTTTTTATAATTCTTTTATTAAATTAAATCGTGAAACATGTCTCAATCCCAAAATTAATTTATTCTACAATTTATATATTTTAATTTTTCATAATAATATTTTAATTTGAGATTTTACTTATACATGAATTATGAAACATATCATTGATTATAATCTGGTATTATACCTTGAGCTATTTGAGTATTTTAATTTTGATTGTATGTGATTCTATTATTTTATTACTTTATTTCAATATGTGACATACGTATAATTTATTAAAATTTTATATGATAATATTTAATTTATTTTATTTTTAATATAACATATATAATATTTAAAAATGTAAGTCAAAATAAATTTAATGGTTCGACCGCTGGTCCAACCAATTGGATCGGTTGAACCGTGAATTGGAGCTCTATCCGGTTTAGTTATCGGTCCAGTTATGAAAACACTGATTTGGATGATTGTCCATTTGGACAGCGGATTTTTGCATGTTCAAACTAATTTTAGTGGGTTGGACTGCTGAAACTTTTAATAGAATATATATATATATATATATATATATATATATATTTAAATTTATAAACTATGCAAACTTAATTAAGTACATTTTGAACAATATACAATTTAAGAACATTAACGTCTAATGCATGAATTTATTAATTAATGTTTTTGATTGTTATCAATTAATTATTTTTTTATTGTACTATTTTTCTTTTTGAATTATAGCCCTAATTATTATATGAACGTCCATTCGAAAATCAAGTTTTAAACAAATAATGTAAATCATATTTGAAAAATAATTATTTTTATTATATTAACTTTGTAAATTAATACCGATAATTTAAAATCATGATCGATGCAGAAATATTTATATGCAGCATGTATTAGTAGAGTGTTAATCCTTCTTTTGTATATATAAATTTGAAAATGAAACAAGGGATGGATTTTTTATTTTATTTTTTACGGAAGGGGCCAAATGGATTAAAAAAGTTTATTATGGGATGGGGTAATAATAATAATATAATAAAAATAAGGGTCAATTACGAAATGATATAAAAATAAGTACTATTTTCATATTGGTACAATGTGTAAAAAAATAACTATTATGCAAAAATAAGCACTATTTTCACTATTATACAAAAAATTTGTATCTATTTAAAAATAATGTATGTATCAATCTGTGATTATTTTTAAAAATAAAAAACATTGACAAAGTGATCAAATTAAATATCCAAAATAAGTGTCGACCGTTTTAGTTTCCCATGTGAGAAATATGTTCCGGACAAACATAATTTGCTTGTGCCGCCCATGTTGGTATAAACTTACTTTGCCTATTCAACTTTTATTTAATTATTTTTCTTTTTTTCCTTTTTTTCAAAAAGAATTTGATGCGACAATGATGTCCTAAACTTGTAAAAGTCTTGTTTTGAAGTTTACAATTTTGATAAATTTTCTTTCTTCTGTTTAATTACGTGTGATTTTTAAGTTATGCTTTTTTCTATAGATTAGACAAATATTTTTGTTAAAACATTTGAGCCTACAGGGTATTGGATTCTTTTTTATTAGACAAATATAATATCATGTTATTATTCTTTTATTTAAGTTATTATATATTATCAATAATTATTTTTTATCTAAAATTAATTAATAAAAATATTTTTTATAACTACTAATTTCTAATTAACATGAAAAAGATTATCACACAAAATTAAAATTAAAACTTGATTCATTTGAATAATTTTGGATGTTTGAATAATTTTGGGAGTTGGATACTCTTCAACATTGAGAAAATATCAAGGGTGCAAATGACGCTTGGCGGTCGGCGGGCGGTCGAGTACCGCCAAGCGCCAAGACCGCCTAAACGGTGCCTAGGCGCCGTCTTGGCGGTGCCAAAGTTTTTCTATTTTATTTTTTATTTTTTATTAATATTAATTTTTTTCTAAATATATATTAATAAAAATATATATTATAGATAAATTATAAATTTAAAACATAATTAATAACTATAAAAAATATATAAAGTCAACAAAATGTTAAAAACTATCATAATACGACATAGAACGAATACATTATGAAGTAGTTCAATAAAACTTTCATTTTTTAGTAATTTAGTAAATTAGGTTTTATTTTTTTAATTTTAGTTCTAACTTTTAAGTTGAAATAAAAATTAAAAAAAGAAGAGTAATGGTCATCTAGGCGGTGCCAAGACGGCATCGGCGGCTGCCTAGGCGGTCTCGGCAGTGCCAAATTTGTTGGCGGATTTTTCTCGGCGATTTGACCTTGGCGTCGGCGGCCGAGGACCTTCAAGCGCCTAGGCGGTCTCGGCGACCGCCATTTACATCTATGGAAAATATGAATTATTTGGATCTGCCATTGAAGATGAAGATAAAGTATAGGAAAATATAGTAATTTTTAATATGTATAAAAATATATCAAGAATGATCTCTATTTATAAAAAATTACAAAAATATGAATTTTGATAAACAATGTTGTGGGACGGGTGGACGCCCCTCTCTTTTCCTATTTTCATTTTTAGTTTTTCCTTTCAAATTTTTGTCTATATCCCACTATCCCAACTATTTAAAAGTGGAATTCTCTTAAAGTAACTAACTTTAAAAGATTTTTTAATTAATTGTGATATTTCTTCACAGTTTGTTTTATCAAATTACATATTTCTTTGAATAATATGGTATTCTTTAAACACAACTTTATTGTACATCTCACTTCTTATTTCTTTAGCTATACTTATGAGCCTAACCAGTTTCAATACACTCTCTAAGATATGAAATAAGCTTTTCTAAATTAAAGATTGATAACAAAAAAAAAAAATTCATTACTACTAGCGGCTCTATTAGGCTGAATCCATTTAATATTAGCAAGAAATGATTACTTTTTTTTTATAAGCACATTAAAATTAGGCACAGTAGCAAAATGATATATTTTAAAGTATTATTTTAAAATTGATACATTATGCAAAAAAAAAAATTATATTATTCAACTTGTTAACTCTATTATGCTAAAATTTTGTATCATTATATTAATAATGCTTTAAATTGTACCAATTTAAAATTATTGCTTAAAATTATTATTTACCATATAGTGAAATATCTAATAATATACCTCACTAAAATAGAGCCAAATGAAGAGAATCAATTATATAAAGAGTGTGCTTATATGAAAATAGTTCATAATAAGTTTATCATAAAGAATTCGGGTCCTTTCCATTTTTTTTGTGTAAATTTCTTCTAAAATTAAAAGAGAGATAGACACAATACATGGAGTGGGGTCGTTATCATGGATAATAAAAAATGCATTTTTATTAATTATTTTAATTTTGTGTCCATCTCTCTCCGAAATTCATAGAAAATTGAGAGGATCCGTGGGCAGAACTATTTTAATATACTTCACTCGTCCTACTATAAGTTGCCCATTTTATCATTTTCGTCTATTCCACTATATGTTGGTCATTTGTTTTTTTACTTTTTTAGGAAACTACTATTTACTTCTTTGTTATTATTTTCAATATTTTTTAAATCACATAAACTATATCAATATTTTTTATACCCTTCTTAGTGCATGTTTACAATCTCTTGTAGAATTGAAAAAATGGTATTAAGTAATTTTAGTAGAAAAATGGAAAATAAGGAGTGTTTTAAATTTAAGTGATTTTAAAAAAGGATTAAGAAAACTGCGTTTGCAAAGGAAATGCTTCTAAAAAAAGGTATTGATTATTATTTTCTTGGGAAATGTGCAGAAGTGCTTAAGTAAAAGTTTAAAGTTAAAAATTGTTACTTGACCAAAGGCCTGTTTGCAATCTCTATTTTAGATGGAAAAGTGCTTTTAAAATTCAAAAGCTGGGTCACAACTCACAACAGCTTTAAAAAAAGTACTTCTGACGGTAGAAGTAGAGAACCAAAAAAGGTACCAAAAGTAGTAATAAGCACTTAATATAGTTGTTGAAAACATGTTTAAGTGATTTTTTTTTTTAAATATTTTTACTTTTTATGTTGAGTTTGAAAACATACACTTAATATTAGTGCTCAAAAGTTGTGAGCAACTTATAAGAGGACGGAAGGAGTATCAATTTAGTTAAGTATATCAGAATATTTATTTATCAGGAGTATAAAAAATTAGAGCCAATAAAATCAATAACATAATATCATTTACCCAGATTTTTATACATATTGATTGAATTTTTAATACTTCTGATTAAATATTTGATATTTTAAACTAATTTTATTCTCACGAATCATTTTCATATAAAATTTTAATTACGTACCTTAATGAAATCATATCAAATTGATATTTCTGTCAGGATAGAAAATTAAAATGATAAAATCAAAGCAAATTGATTGTTAAATTAAATCATCAAATCCACATTGATCAGTTAAATGCACTACGTGATAATGCCAATAATGAAGGTCATTCTCCACATATAAACAGGGTTGTCCTTCTATCGTTCACATGAAACTAATTTGAAGAGAATTTTTTTTATTGTTATTGTTAGTTGTTAGAAGTTAGTTAGTAGTTAGAAGTTAGTTCACCAAGTCTCCATAGACTCATATGTCCAAGTCAACCTTATATCTCCCTCATATCCATTCTCAAAGAAAATCGAACCCGGGTAAACACTCAAGTGAGGAGCTCGGTGCTCACCTGGTTAATTTGAAGAAAATTATAGAAGGAATTTTAAAGATTATGCTCAAAACTTGCATTTGGCACTACAAAAACGCGTTTTAGTGTGATGGAATAATTTATTTATTTTTGTTTTGCAATTCCGCATTTATGCTTTTTGAATACAAAATTTGTGAATTTTTTAGTTTAATGCATTTTTTTATTTAATGCACAATATATTATGATTTTAATTTCCGTCTAATAGTACTCCAGTTTATTGAAGTATCATACGCATGCATGAGTACATCCAACACATGCACTGCCCTTTATGTATTTGAAAGGCCAAGTCAGTTAGTTAGTTAGTTACTTAGCAAAGGTTAGGTTGTTAGGAATGAAAGTTAATTAGCTAGTTTCTTAGCTCACAAGTCACTCATGAGATTGGTTGTATAAATACATGATGTACTCACTATTCTATCATTAGTTGAAAATATATTTTCTAAACATAGTATCACTAGTCAGTTACAAGCTTTCCTCTGGTTGATTTCCCTTCGAATCTTCATCCTTCCATTTACGGTTATTCAATCACTTTCCTTCTTATCTTCATCCTGCTGTTCATCTTCATATTCGGTTCTTTGTATCTTCAACCAATTTTCTTTGTATCTACATCGGATTCATACTACCATTCAATCCGTGAATCATGACTACTCCAACTAATCCTCCTAATACACTTTCCACGACTAATAGTCAGTCCGCACCGACATTCATCACTCCATCTCTTCAGTTGGATCGCACTAATTACACTTACTGGAGATAGCAGGTCCTGGCTACTGTGAGAGGCCATGGCTATGAGGACATTCTTATTTGTTTCTGTGCTCCTGATCCCAGTGTATTAAGTGAAGGCTCTTCATCTGCAGCCTCTGATTGCACGACTTGGATGTGACTCGATCAATACTTTCTTAGCTGGCTGCTGAGTTCGGTTTCTGATGGAATGCTAGGCTTTGTGTGTAGGTGCACACACTCCTTCCAGGTTTGGCAGGTATTAGAGGAATTGTTTCATACTCAATCGAAGGCTAAAGTCATGAACCTTCGACTTCAGCTACAAACACTAAAGAAAGGCTCTCTTACAATTGATGAATTTATCCTGCAAATGAGGGCATTAGCTGATGGTATATGTGCTGCTGGTTATGTGCTAAGTAATGAGGATCTTATTCTATACATCCTTAGTGGACTCGGTTCTGAATATGATGCAGTTGTGGTAAGTCTCACTACTCGTCCAAAATTTCCTACTCTCACTGAGGTACAAGCAATTCTACATACATTTGAAAGGAGGCTACAACACACAGCTGGTGCTCAAATTATTGCACTTCCTTCACCTTCTGCACATTTTGTGAATAAGGATCATAGAGGTCAGGGATCTAATCCTAATGGCAAATTCAAGGGAAACCTAGATGGAATTCAAAGTCTAGAGTTGTTTGCCAACTTTGTGGTAAAAATAATCATGTATCTGCAAAATGCTACAAAAGGTTTGACACAACTTTTCAAGGTGTAGATCAGGTTGCTCCTGCTCCTCAGATTCAAGCAAACTTTGCTGTCTCAAACACTGGGAATTCTCACTCAAATCCTACAGCATCTGGTCATCAGGTTAACTCTGTTTCCTCTGGCTTTCATCATTTACCTAACATGTCAGCTTCTGTGTCTCAGCCATCTAGCAATGACTGGTTCATTGACTCGGGTGTCACTCATCATGTTACTTCTCAACTAGACAATCTTCATCTTCATACTCCTTACAAAGGTACATCCCTCACTGTTGGTAATGGTATGACAGCTACTATTAAGCATACTGGTGCCATGAAAATTGCAAGTTTACAGCATCCTATTGTTTTGGAGCTCAACAATGTGCTTCATGTTCCATCTATTACTAAAAATTTGAAGAGTATTTCTCAGTTTTTGAGTGATAACAATGCTACTATTGAGTTCTTCTATGATCATTGTGTTGTTAAGGACCTGGAAACTCACAAGATCCTCCTGAAGGGAACACTTAGACATGGACTTTATCAGCTAGACTTAGCCTCTTGCAAACCTGCTGCTAGCAGTTCTACTTTCATTTGCAACAATGTTAATTCTGCTTTAAATAAAGATTGTATTCTGTGGCACTACAGACTTGGCCATCCATGTAATAAAGTCTTGAAACATGTCATGGGTTCTTTCAATATCTCATGCTCTTCTGATTTTTTTTTTTCTGAAGACTGCAAGTTAGGCAAGATGCATCAAATGTCTTTCAATTCAGTTGCTCATCATTCTACTGCTCTTCTTGATCTTATTCATTTTGATGTTTGGGGTCCAGCATCTGTGGAATCTATTGATGGTTATAAGTATTATCTCTCAGTAGGGGATGACTTCACTAGGTACACATGGATTTTTCTACTACATGCAAAATCTGATGTATATGGGGTTCTTTCCAGTTTCTTGGTTTCTGTTGAGAGACAATTTGGGGTAACTCTAAAGGCAGTTCAATGTGATCAGGGTAAGGAGTTTTCTAGGTTGTTAACACAGTTATCTTCTGTTGGGGTTGCTATTAGACAGTCTTGTGCCTACACACATGCTCAAAATGGTCTTATAGAGAGAAAACATTAACATGTTACTGAATTGGGTCTTGCTATGCTTGCCAGGAGTAAACTACCTTTCACTTTTTGGTGGCATACTTTTAAAACTGCTTCCTACACCTATTCTAAAAAATTCAACTCCCTATCAGCTACTCTTCAACAAGCCTCCTAATTACTCTCTTTTAAAAGTGTTTGGCTGCTCCTGCTTCCCATTTCTAAGGCCATACAATTCCCAGAAACTTCAGTATAGATCATCAAAGTGCATATTTCTGGGCTATAGCTCTACACACAAAGGTTATGTGTGTTTTCATTCATCTGGCAAAATTTATATAACACCCACAGTTGATTTCAATGAATCTGAGTTTCCTGGATATCCTTTTACTCAGTCTGCATCCATCTCATCACAGCCACATGTCTTTTCTCCTTTATCTTCTACTTTTCAACCACCTATTCTACAAACTCAAGAATCTGGTATACCTACTTTACCTACTCCTCAATCTCCTGTTCTACCTACTCCCTCTTTATCTACTCACAGTCAATTTCCCTCAACATATTATCCTCTTCACAGATCAGATTTCTCCCCCAATGAGCTAGCCAATCTTGACTCCTCCCCATCTCAATCCTCTTGTCCTATTATATCACCACACTCCATTCCCAGCATCACTACTTCAGTTTCCAGAAACCTTCATCCTATGCAAACCAGATCCAAGTCAGGAATTTTTAAACCCAAATTAAGCTTATATCTCAGATTCTACTCTACCTATTGCTTCTGAACCACATTCAGTTTCTGAAGCCTTGCTACATCCTGAGTGGAAGAAGGCCATGCAACTTGAGTATGATGCCTTAATTCAAAAAAACACTTGGACTTTGGTGCCACAATCTGATGCCATGAATATCATCTCAACCAAATGGATTTTCATAATCAAATACTACAAGGATGGTTCCATTGAAAGGTATAAGGCCAGGTTGGTAGCCAGAGGTTTTCAGCAAAATGCAGGAATAGATTATCTACATACATTTAGTCCTGTGATTAAGCTTATTACACTAAGATTGGTGTTCTCTCTTGCCATTACCAAGCACTGGTCTATTCAGCAAGTAGACATAAATAATGCTTTCTTGAAAGGTGATTTGCATGAAACAGTTTATATACATCAGCCTGAAGGCTTTGAGGATTCCAGTCATCCTTCTCAAGTTTGCAAGCTAGTTAAACCCCTTTATGGATTAAAACAGGCACCTAAGGCCTGGTATGATACTTTGAGCAATTTCCTGATATCCCAAGGTTTTGTTCACTCCTCATCAGATCATTGTCTCTTTATCAGATCTGCAAATGGAGTTCTAACACTCATTCTTGTATATGTTGATGATATTCTTATCACTAGGGATGATCCTCAATTGGTTCATCAAATAATTTTTGATCTGCATAACAAATTTTCTCTCAAGCATCTTGGTTAGGTGAATTATTTCTTGGGCATGGAGGCAGCTGTTACTCCCAATTCTATTGTTCTATCTCAATCAAAGTATGCCTATGAGATTAGGGTCATAATTGCATGTTTTTGCATCCATTTCTATATGGTTTTGATGTGCTTATGTTCATATTTGACCCTAATTTGGTATAAATTGTGCTATTAACCATTTTGTGTCAAGAAAATGTGTTTTGTAGTGAAAACGAGCAAAAATCGGCAAAAGACGAGCAAGTTTGTAAAAGTTCAGAAAATGTGATTTGATCCAATGGAGGCAAATAATATACCATGTCAAAGAGTTCGAAGAGAGGGTCGCAACAGAAAAAGAATCGAGTCAGTCGGAGCTCTAGAACTTAAGATATGAAGAAAACAAGAAGTCGAGGATCGATCGGACGAGTCGAAGCCGGGCTCGAGCGACCACAGGCCACGTTCGTGCGACCACAAGCCACGTTCGTGCTAGACCCTTCTGGTTCGGGCGGCAAAGCATTGCACGAACGCTCACACGAGCCCGCGTTCGTGCGACCACCTGCTTGTGTTCGTGCGAAGGCTCGGATTTCTAATTTTCGAAGGGCAGTTTCGTCTTTTCACGCGTTTAATGAAGGACATTTTTTGCCAAGCATTGTGGGCACTATAAATACCTCAAGGATCAGATTTCCAAGAGAATCATCTTCATTAGTTAGATCATTAGGTAGTTTTA
>JAPKLY010000107.1:445851-474001 GCA_026898435.1 Prunella vulgaris | reverse complement strand
ACGACCACGTTCACTTGCGTGGAAATCATACACGATTTTGGCAAACACTATGATATTCTTGGCAAAGCAAACATTTCCCTCTGCAAACTATGTCCCACGCCCTCATGTCCAAGCCTTAAACTCTTCAATCATGACAGCCCTTCCTCTTCTGATCCTTCTCTTTATAGGAGCATTGTTGGTGTCTTGCAATATCTTACTCTCACAAGGTCTGACATCTCCTTCTCTGTGAATAAACTTTCTCAATTTCTTCAATCTCCAACCATCAACCACTGGAATGCTTGTAAAAGGGTCCTCAGGTATATAAAGGGTACTATTAACATTGGTATTTCTTTTTGTCCTATGAATGATTTTAGGTTGGAAGGCCTTCACTGGTGCTGACTATGCATCCAACATTGATGATAGACGCAGCACTAGTGGATATTGCATTACTCTATGAGGCAATCTTCTATCTTGGTGCTCAAGGAAACAACCTGTGGTAGCTAGAAGCAGCACAAAAGCAGAATATAGAGCTCTTGCTGTGGCTACTCAGGAACTACTTTGGATCATTTCACTCTACAAAGAACTCAAGCTTCCGCTATCCTCTTCATCTCTTCTTTGGTGTGACAATCAAGGAGCCATTACACTTGCTTTCAGCCCTGCCTTTCACTCAAGAACAAAGCATATTGAAGTGGATGTTCATTTCATTCGTGAGAAGGTGCAAGCAAATCTCCTTGAGGTACGTTATATTCCTACACTTGATCAACCTGCTGATGTGTTTGCTAAATCCTTGTCCCCATCTCGTTTTACTACTCTATGGTCCAAGCTAAGACTTACTGATCATGATTGATTCATCCCTTTTTTGGAGCATATTGAAGTATCATACACATGCATGAGTACATGCAACACATGCACTGCCCTTTATGTATTTGAAAGGCCGAGTCAGTTAGTTAGTTAGTTACTTAGCAAAGGTTAGGTTGTTAGGAATAGAAGTTAATTAGCTAGTTTCTTAGCTCACAAGTCACTCATGAGATTGATTGTATAAATACATGATATACTCACTATTCTATCATCAGTTGAAAATACATGGAATTTAAAAATATAATATATATTAAAATGCTTTTTTAACTTTTGGTCATGTTTAATTATATATGTGAATTGTTTTCTCTTTTAATTACCAAATTTCTTCACGAGTTATCCATCTCAAAATTAAAAACACGTCACCCCATACGCTTGTTACCCTAATTTCTCCTCAAATATTAATTTATTGGAAAATAAAATTAAATTCGAGCATTGAACAAGACACAAGAAAAGCATATATATATATATATATATTGTTAATCATAAGATAAACACAAATTAACAGGTACAGTAACATATTTATGGTAATATGCTTTGTTTTGGTTACACATATCGCTCAATTAATTATTATGACTAAAAAAGCAAAAATAAAAGTAGGGTTTAGTTAAAGAATATTCGACAGTACTAGCTAGGTTAAACATATCATCATTATCTGATTGATGGTCTGTTTTTGGAATCTAATCACAACTAAGTACGTGTTACTCACCCGCTAACAACAAAAATTAGGTCTAATCTATCCCGTCACCTGGGAGCGAGCGCCCCACCTTTTTCATTTTTTTTTAATGAATAGAGAGAATTTTATTTTTATCTAAAACTCTAAACTTATAAAGAATTAATTTCATTTATATATAAATAAATATTAATGTTTTACTCCCTCCGTCCCGTAGGAATTTGCACCTTAGGACGGCACATTTTTTAAGGAAAATGTGTTTTATATATAAAATAATGACATATGAATAAATATGTGTATGAGTTTGTGAGTATACACGTTAATCAATATTTTCTTTTTTTAGTAGTATACAAATTTGTGTGGAACATCCGAATAAAAGAAGTGTACAAATTCCTGTAGAATAGATGGAGTACTATTTTTTAAGAGGAGAGGCATCAACTCCAAGAGAAAGATAGAAAAGGCGTACTAAGTGTATAATTTAAATCGGTGAAATTATTTTCAGTAGGAGTTTAAGGTTATGATTTTTGCTCCGAATTAATGACATGAATTTATTTTACCTAATAATCAAAAGTTTTAGTAATGTGTGATATTAATTCATTTATATTAATCTTTAACGAACATATCATGACTTTTTCTTTCACGATCCTTTTGGATTGGCTACAATTTATTTTATTTTTTTCTGTTGGGTGGAGAGATTTTAATTCTCTCTCTTTTGATTAAGATTATTGATTTCATCTTTTAAGTTGAATCACTCCATTCTCCTGTATTGAGAGCCTCTCTTTTTCTTTTTTCTCCTTTTGTCTTTTTTTTTTTTTTTATCAGCAAAGAATATTATATTACTTCTCACAAAGAGGGCATCAGAAATACCCTTTTTTTTACAGTTTTACACAAAAATTGAGTTTAGATACATAGGCGAGTAGCACCTTAGAGTAAGCATTGTATACACCTAGACCATTCACCAAAACCAATAGAATTAAATTTCAATGACCCAGTTCTAACCCAACTCCAAACTCTACTCTTGAGTTCTAAAATGATTTCCAAACTCTACTCTACTCCTTTTTGTCTTATTAAATTATTTGGTATTTGAATTTTCAAAATTGACTATAAGTAGCGTTGGTCGAATTGTGAGGAAGGTGGATCCACGAGTGCAGCATTCTTTACTTTCACTTAAAAGAATGAAGAAATTAAATAAAAAAACACACCATAATTTTAATCTACGAGGATTAATTTGTAAAATTATATTACTACAATAATGATGCATTAGAATCTTTTCTATTGGGTCAAATTTTCCCCCTTGTGAAAGTTTTTTCGATTGGTAATTATGTGTTTACATGTGTTTAAATTGAAAAGATTGTTTTGATTTAAAGAAATTATATAAATGAATAAAAGAAATAAAGTAAAAAAAGAGTTCATATATATACATATGTTTTGATTTGTATGGCTTGTGGGCCTCGTGCTAACCATTTCGAATTAGACAACCATAAAGTTTATGGAGGTTGTTTTCTGTTTAATTAAGCTCTCTGTGGCGTCCTATGATTGTTCTAGCTAAAGATTCTTACATAAAATGAGAGATAGGGGAGGAGAGAGAGAGAGATCAACGGAAAACTAATTAATGTGAAAGTGAATTATATATGATTTAATGTAAAACTAATTAAGATTTATATTTATGAATTTATTTTTTTATTTTGTTAAAAAGTGGTTCATGATATGAACCACTTTTATACAATACCTAGTCTTTTTATTTTTATAATTTAATTTTAGAATTTTGAATAGTTGCAAAAAAAATCATATACTCCCTCCCTCCCTTAAAAAATTTATGTGCGGAATACTTTAAAAAATAAATTTTATTAATCTTTAAGTTAATAAATTAATAAAAATTATTTTAAAATAAAATAGACAGTACGAGAGTATATTAAATTTATTTTGGAGGAGTGAAAGCAATGTGCACATTATTCTTAAGCCATATAATCTAAAAGTAACACTTATATATACACACATCAGTTATACCGCCTATTAAAAAAAAAATCAGTTATACTGTGTAATTTTATTTTATTTTTGATAAAAAAAATTATATTGTGTAATTAGTGAACAGTAATTACTATTATTTAAATGAAACAATTTAATATTATAAAGTAAAAAATAATTAATATTATTTAATATATATAGTTAATATTATTAAGTAAATATAACTAGTATTGTAGTATATGTTAAGGTGGTGTTTGGTAGGGTATATTATCGATATAATATGAATTTTTGTACTGGCTTATCTTGTTTGGTAGGGGTTACAAATTTTATGCTGACCCGTTTTTTATACGGCCGACCCTGTAAAAGAAGATGTCATATTACACCATTTTCACTGTTCACAATGTAATAAATTATCTTCCCATTTCCACCTTACAATTTTTGTATGATTTGAATAGTAACTTTTGTTCTTATATATCTACATATTACACTCTACCAAATGAAATTACTTTTTCTATCTCTATATTATGCCCTACCAAATGAGATTACTTTTTAGGACTAATTTTATGTAACTTTTCTATTACACCCTACCAAATAACATTATATGAATTTTACTTATAAAATTTATAACTCCTAATATTGCCTACCAAACATCAGCGAGTGAAAACTAATTATTTAAAACTACACACCTAATTATACAGTGTAACTCGATGGAGAGAGAGAGAGAGAGAGAGAGAGAGAGTAATTAAGGTCAAAGTGAATTTTATATATAGGTTAGAAAAGACACAAAAATAGCATGTTTTTTATTTAATTACCGGAATTGAAGGATAAGTGTGGGAACAAGCATGAAGGGATGGTTCAAATAATATGGGCGGCTATAAAGTGGGTTTCACATGTATTTTCAGAAAGACATTGTCCCCCAAATGTCTTGTCCAAATTAATATATATAATTACTCATAATACTCTACATGCTTTAGTCTAATAATAATAATAATTGTAAAAATATTTGTGATGCGAACAAGTTAACGAGCAATTCTGGGGACCAATGTAGCGGAAAGAGTTGAACCTAAACTTCTCCAGCTACAATCATAAACCTAACTAATTGGCGTTATTTTCACTATATATATTGGACATATAAAGTTTGAAAAAAATGTGTGGTTCAAAATAGGCCAAAACACAAACAAGATATTATGGGCTCTTAATTTATCTACATGGCCAACTCAAAAATATAAAAGATGAGGGAAAAAAAATTATAATTAAATATTAAAATAATGTAATGATATTAAAAATTTATAATAAGGTTTGGTTTTCCATTTTTACAGTTGGAAGTGTTTTTTTTTTAAGTTGTTGTGATTCAACTTTTGAATTTTAAAAGCACCTCTATTTATAATAGAGATGGCAAATATTACATTTCTTCACACGAATCCTTATGATAATCCTCCATCTTGGTTTCTCCAATCCCAATTTAGTAGTGATGTAAAAAAAAAAGTCATATTAATAATTGGATCAAATATTACTTTAATTACATGAACAAGTAATTAAAGGCACTCATGACCACAAGCCTTCAAATCACTACTGCTCTTTGGAACCACCACCTCTCAATGGTGCACCCCAACAACTATCATCTACACAACTAGAAAATCTCCCCTGATAGAATTTTAAAAGTGTTGGAATTATTTTTTGACAGTTTTTTTTTAAATTGTTACATAAATTTTTGTATAATAAAATAAAAAGAATTTAATAATGAAGATTTTTTTTTAATTTGAATAGTGATAAAAAATATATATAATATTTCAAAACGGGAAAAAAAGAAGAAGAAATTAGTTTGAATATAGAATACTAGAAGTCTCAGTCTTCTATTCTGTAATGTGATGTACAGTTCGCTCCTGTTTGTCAACTGATTTTGTATGATTTGTTATGTGATGTTGGCGTACATAACTAATTGTAATTTACTTTACTTTGTTTTACCCTAAAAAAAAAATAGAATTCAGTTATTTAATACCAGCTAAAAATTAAATTTGTTAAAATTATTAATTTTTTTTAACAATCAATAAGTATATATTAAAAATAGAGTACAAGGGTACTCCAACCCTTACGTATTACACGACATTACTTCAATTTGCTTCATATAACTTCCTTCCTCACATTTCATAATAATATACTATCTCAAATTTATGTGTTACACATCATGTATTTCTCTATCAAGACGATCATATGCTACTTTCTATACTCCTAAATATTTTTTTGAATCAATTAGTCACTCCAAAATTTTAATATTCATATAATTAAATTCTTTCGTTGTTATCTATGACCAGCATCGCAACCTTAACTCCTCCCAATTTTTGTCTAATCAATCTTTTTTTCGTTGAAAATGCAAGTTTCGTTCGTTCCATATTAACCATACCAAGCAAATCCAAAGCAACTTTCCTAATTTTATCCCTTCCCAGACAATCTCCATGATTAAAAAAATTAATTAATAAATTCATGTGTACTACCATTTACACACAACCTAGCAAATACAGCATATCATAGTTGACACGAGAACTTACAAGTAAAAAGAATGTGTGGAATGTTCTCTTCTTCTCCCATATATATATATCCTCTTCCACTGAGAACATGTGAAAAAAATGTGTAGAATATTCTCTTTTTCTATTTAAAAAAAATATATAAAACACATTTTGCCTCCTCCACTGAAATTAAAATATTGTCTCTTTTAATTCTTGAGATTATCTAATTTTGTATTAATTATATTACTACATTTAATATTATTATATTTTTAGTTTAACTTTCATTTATTTACACATATAGTAATGGTTTTTGGTCATAGTAGTATGAAACTGAATCTAAATTATAGTTCCGATTTCTATTCAAATCTTCAAAATATGGGTTTCTATCTTGATCAATGTAAATATCTGACCAATATGAAATGCGAATTCAAAATGCAGAAACTATTTGTTTTATAAAAAAAATTGATGAGAATGATAATAAAATTGTTGAATAATAACTTGAAATGAAAATTACAATTAAATTGTTAGTAATTAGACTCTAATTTTAAAAGTAAGTGAAAACTGAAAAGAAGAGTGGTTGAAGTTGAACAATGAATAGTAAAATGGCTAGGAAATCTGCTAGCTGTGATGACAAAAGATAATTTGAAATGTGGGACCTACATCACTCAGAAACAAGATTACATGCATTTAACAAAATTAGTAGCATGCACACAAATCTTAATTGGAAGAATGAGGTTGTCAGAACACTCTTCAAAAAGTACGCTTATGAATGAGCGAAGAAATGCTCGCTTGACTTATTTATGTATATAAAATGTTTTCTTTTTAGGTGTGTGAAAGAAGAGTTGAGACGTCTAAATAAAAAAAGTGTAAAAATAGTTTTGGGATGGAGGGAGTATATTCCAATTACTCCCCGTGCACGATGTTTAGTGTAATTTGAACATAAGTGATTTAATATGATATATTAGAGAATATTATAAAATCTACTTATAAATAAAGTGATTATTAATGAAAATTATGCTTATATATTTTTTATAGATGATTATTTTATTTGTAAACGAATCTCACAATACTCCATATATCCTCCGATATATTGCATTAAATCACAAACAACCAAATTAAATATGATTAAATACTGTGAACGGAGAAATATATAAATTGTAAAAGATAGGAGAAAATAGTCAAATTGTATTTGGCTTTATAATTTTTAACATGTTATACTTCCTCGGTACAATATAAAAGTGAAAAATAAAAGTGAATTAAAATAAAAGTAAAAATTTATAAGTGATGTGATGGAAAAAGTGAAAAAGTAATTAGAATAATGTAAAAAATAAAAATAATAATAAAGACGTGAATAGTAATTTTCAAAAAAAGAAAAGAAAAAAGCAAATGAAAAATTATATTGGGACGGATGAAAATGAAAAAATGAAAAGCATATAATGAAACTGATGGAGTAAGTTATTTTAAGAGTTTATAAGATATTTTTAAGTAGTTTATAAGTTGTTAAAATGTTTAACTAATACAACTTATAAATTCTTTGACAATCTATCATAATTTTTTTAAAATTTAATTTTAATAAAAAATAAATATTCTTTTATTTTCTATAGTCGAGGTAGAGATTGGAAAGTGGTGGCGAGATCCTAGAATGAGGCAGATGGATGGAGTGGGGATATATAGTGCGAAAAATAAGTTATGATATCTTAACTTATTTTTTCGCAGCTTATAAGATGTAAAAAACTTAAAGCTGTCAAACATTTTATTTTACCAAATACTCTAAGGCTCCATTTGGATGAATGAATTTAAAAATGAATGAATTTTTAAAAAATTACATGAAAGAAGACATATATTTCAAATTACTAATTGTAAAGAATGAGAGAGATGGAAAAAATAAAGGAGGAATAGAGATGAAAATGGGTAGATAGGATGAATTTTAAATGATATTATTTTTATGAGGATTTAGAATTTCTCCATTATAACCATAACTCAAATCTAAGTATCTGTAAATGCATTTAACTTACTTTGAAAGAGTAGTTATTTGGTGTAAAATTTACAGATTTCAAATCTATCTATTTAAATGGAGTCTAAAAAAGCTTATAAGGTCAGTCAAACACCCTTTAATCAATTAAAAAATTAACTTACCAAAGAAAGTAAGCTTATTAATGAGAAAAGAAATACATATTCCAAATACAAGGTGTTAATTAGTATGAGAATTGGAAAAGATAGCTTTGAAAGATAAAATATTCTAGGTTCAAAATATGCATATTTTTACGAATAAATAATTTTATTCTCCAATTCAATACATTCAGCTTATTTTTAATTTTATTATATATATATATATATATATATATATATATATATTAAGTATAAGTAATTAATTTTTAATTTGCTAGGATAGATCTACTACGAAACCAATTAAAATTTTTTTGTTAAGTAATGACTTTTAGTATATAGCTCTACCATGTATCACATTTTAATAAAAAAATTAATTTTATAAGTTTATTCTTCTCAAATACTTAAAATATGAAAGTATTAGTCAGTTCACTGTAAATTAAGTCTCTCTACTTATTTGTTAATTTAATATTGTGAAGTAATACTCTCTCCATTTCAAAATATATGTCACTTTAGTTTTTTATACTTTTGTCATAATATATGTCATTTTAGATTTTTTTTTCCTTGTTTACCTCTAATTATTCTCAAAACACTCAATCAACTTCAATTAATCATTTCTCAATGCATTGCTTTTAATCATTTATTAAGGTAATATTGGTAAAAATAATATTTTTAAATATGTATAATAAATGCTAAAATGACATATATTTTGAAATTGAGGAAACATTAAATTATATATATATATATATATATGTAACTGTAAGTACGTTTACACAATTTCACTAATAAAAAGTTAACTTTCGCATTGCTTCTACTCAAATTAAAAAGGAAAGAAGCAACTACTCTCTTCTTTTTTATTTTTTATTTTTTTCAGATAAGATTTAGTGCAATATACATTTTGTAGACAGAGTGACCACAAACTCGAAAAATGATATAGGCACGTTTTTAATACAGTTCAATTTCATAAATGTGATTTTTAATAGCAAGTTATTTATTCTTATTTCTATTATTATTAAAAAAAACATCCAAACCAACACCCTCTAAATTTATTTGAGTATTATTTACATAATTTCATTTTCCTTTTTTTTAAATGGACATAATTTCATTTTTATTCTGATATACTTCATATGTCCCTCTATAAGTTGATCCTTATTTTTTTGTACTAATATTAAAAAGAGTATAAAATATTGATATAAGTATACACTAGTACAGAATGGGGCTTGGAGAGCCCTTATTTTTGCTCTTGGAGAGCTGTTCTTAAGGGCTCTCCAAGTGGCAGCTCTCCAAGTGGAGAGAGCGGTTGCGGAACCGCACTGCAAGATAGGCACTTGCAGAGCGGTTATTAACCGCTCTCACTTAGAGTGCGGTTATAAACCGCTCTGCAAGCATATTATTATTTTATTTTATTATTTAATTACCGGCACTTGGAGAGCGGTTATTAACCGCTCTCACTTGGAGTGCGGTTTTAAACCGCTCTTCAAGCAGATATTATTATTTATTTATTTTATTATGGGCACTTGTAGAGCGGTTAAAAACCGCTCTGCAAGCATTTTTTTTTTAATTCGATTTATTTTTACAATTATTTCCTAAAATCAATTAAATAATTAATTAATACCAAAAAATATATAATAAATTCCTAAAATCAATCAAATAAATATACACATTAATAAAATTTAATATATAATTAAATAAGTTTACATATTGTCACACAAAAAGTTTAAGCTAAAAATCGATTGTACAAATATCCTGACCAATCAATTTTTCAGTCGTCCATTCTTTTTGTAAAGTAATACGCGAGCGGACGTTCATATACAAACTGTAAAATATTGAAAAATTAATTAGTTAATAAATACTTATATTCAATCAATAATAACTTCAATAAATAGATAAACAAACTTACGTTTGTAGGAATGATCGTCCGGTAAGATTGAATTATATCTTCAACATAACAGCACACAAAATGTCCACAATGCACCCCATCTTGTTGCCTCGGAACCTGTTGATTAGCAATGATGAACACGTCATACAATTATAATTATTTTCTAATAATTTGATAATTTTCTAAAGTATATTAATAACCTGAATAGTTTTCCATTTCACTTGCTTGATAGATGTTGAGTCTTGACCTGACAGCCGACACCGGTACATCCTCATCAAACTATGTTACATATGTATATTATAAATTATTATTTTGAAATAAGTTATGATTAAATAAATCATTATAAATTAACTTACATTTCCATATATGACATGAGTTGAGGGTAACTCGTATTCATCACACCAGCTGGATCCATATAATACACATCAAGTGTTTGCATGTTTATCGCGACCAACACCCAATGTCCCCTGCATTACATTAAGAATATTAAAATTAACTATATTTTCTTATTAATACAAATTTAATGAAATATTTGTTGTACTCACCCCACATTCGTAGGCCATAAAATGAGATGATCACTCCCATTAAGTGTCAACATATGTGCAATCAACACTTGGTTACTTGAGCTACATTCACCTATTCTCTCACCATGATATGTCCAAACGGTATATGATTTATCAATACCGTGAATCATCAGGTGATCGAACAAATTTTCTCGACCACTAACGGATTTCCCATTCATACATTTCCAACACGGACATGAAATGTACCGAGGGTCGTTGCAGTATCTCATTGCATGATTACAAAATTCTTCTACCCCATTCCTATACTCATCTGATAATCGATCTGCTTTAATCCACTTTCGATCCATATAGAACTAAAGATGCCTATGAAATAATAATATGATTGTCATACATTTATTCAAATTCTTTTAAAAGTTTGAACACTTAATCCATTTGGTATTATTGGGACCCTACTAATACTCCTAGTCATATACTTCGACTCTACATATATATTCTAACTAAATATTAATATTTTTTAAAAATTTCGACAGAATTTCGTTTAGATTTTATCATAATCCCCATTTCATCAACATCCTAGTGCATCCATTTCCGATTTAATTAAAAATAATCAAATCGGAACGCACATTCTACAGCAAACAACAACCAACAATTATTTCCCAACTCCACATCAACTACATTATTATACAATTAAATTATAATATTCAAACATAGATCGAACATCGATCATCATATAGTTAATCGTGGATCGAACATCGATCATCATACTTTTAAAATTGAAATAAAATTCTACCATGCTAATTAATACTTATTTATTTAAAAAGTAAACTTACGATGATAGTGAATACAGATGATATCAATGAATCCGATCGAGTCACTTGTTCAAATGTATCACCTACAATTACAAAAACAAAATTCAGAAAAAAAAAAGATATTATTAAATGTATCACCTAAGATTTAAAAATAAATTAAAATTAAAATGTGAATAAAATTAAAAAACTTACCTCCGGCAGCCGTGGGGACAAGGTGGCGGCTCGGCGGTGGTTGGGAAGAGGTGGCGGCTCCCGGCGCCGCGTTTCCGGCAACTGTATATATATATATATATATATATTAATAATTGTATATATATACATATAAGATTTAATCGTATATATATATATATATTAATAACTGTACATATATATAATAATTTCTTCTTACCGGCACTGAGGCAGGCGACGGCGGCACTGAGGCGGCGGCGCTGAGGCAGGAGGTGGCGCTGAGGCAGGCGGCGGCGGCGCTGAGGCAGGAGGCGGCGCTGAGGCTATTTTGGGGGAGGGGGAAAATTTTGGAGAAGGCGCGAATAAGAAAATTCAATTGGGGGAGAATATATTACCTAGGTTTAAAACCACTTGCAGTGCGGTTTTTGACCGCACTCACTCAACTACTTGCAGTGCGGTTTTTGACCGCTCTCAGATAGGCACTTGCAGTGTGGTTTTTGACCGCTCTGACTTATAGAGCGGTCGAAAACCGCTTTAATTAAAGCGATTCCAAATCCTTTTCTTTTTCTTTTTTTTTTTAATTCTTAATAAACTGCATTTTACTTGTAGAGCGGTTAATAACCGCTCTACAAGTGTTTTTTTTTTCTTGTCAAAACCGCTCTCCAAGTGTGCACTTGGAGAGCGGTTTTGACAAGGGCACTCCAAGTAGAGCCCTGCAAGCCTCAATGTGTAGTAGTGATAGGTGAAGTGATGAAAAAAATGTGTAAAAAATATTAAAAATAATAATGAAATGAATAATAATTTTAAAAAAATAAAAAACTAAATGCACAACATATAGAAAATTAGACGATATTTTTTTAAAAATTAAATAAAATATATATCGAGCGTAGCCAAAGCCGAACAATCTGGGATTCACGTAAAACATTTTCCCTCAGCCATCCATTGCATCATCAGACGATCAATCTACCACTCACCGCCACGTGTCCACAGAATCCCACCTGTCATATTTCTTCATGACTAAGCTTAACCGGGCCCCACGTGCTGATCGCAGCCTACGACTCCCTTTTCAAAAGCCAAGCCCTGGCCCACCACAACCATAGTGCCGGCTGACTCAAAAGCTACCCCTCCCCAACCGTAAAATTACCGAAACGCCCACGTGTGGGCCAGCATAACTGCCCACAGCTTTGCCCTTAAATACCGCCCTAAACTCCATCATTTCTTCCCTTTTCCCCTTCTCTCCACCCTCCTCCTTTTAAATAGTTTTCCGGCGATGTTGTCCGCCTCTCCGGCGCCACTCTCCGCCGACTCTTTCTTAAACCCCTTCCCCCCTTTTGAACCCGGTTTTCCCACTTGGGACTTCCCCGACCCTTCCTCTCTCTTTCCCCTCCAAGAACCGATCAGTTCTAACTCCGGTTCGGATACGCAGAACCCGTCCCCGAGTAACTGCTCCGATGAACCGGAACAAATTGAATTAAAAACCGGTTCGGGAAATAATTTAAAAAACAAGCAGTCCGGTTCGGATGAGAGTAGTCAGTTAGGGTGCGTGATAGACGAGCGAAAGCGTAGGCGTATGATATCGAACCGGGAGTCGGCGCGGCGGTCGCGAGCCCGGAAACAGAGACACTTGGAGAACCTGAGGAGCCAAGTGAACCGGTTCAAGGTCGGAAACCGGGAGCAGTTGAACCGGCTGCGAGTGGTGGTTCATCAAACCGAACTGATCCGGAATGAAAACGAATTCCTCCGGGCCGAGTCGATGATGCTCCGACAAAGACTTTGGGATATACGCCAAGTGTTGCTTGTACGGCAGCTACAACAGCTTTATCCAACGGCCATGCATTAATCCAATAAGCAAAATTAATTAATTAATTAAGTAAGTACAAATATTAGAGCATGAAGCACAACCAAACCATGCGTGAATGTTGTACATGAGACTAGTGGAGGTAGAGCATTAGGAATGGGTTTTGGAAAGAATGTTGTTTTTCTGACAAAACCGTAGTAAATTAATTATTTTGTAATTAAAGAGTTTGTTTTTTTATAATATATATATATTAATATTATTATGAATATTATTGTTATATTTTTAAGAGAAAGTTTTGTGAATTGTGTTCTCATGCATTTACGCTCCCTACAAAAGAATGCACTTTCTTTAGTGTTTGGACAAAACATTTCCTTTTCATCTCTCCAATTAATTAATAAAATCAAAAAAGTGAGGCCAAATGAGCTAGACAAAGAAAAGTAAGCATGTCAATGTAGCTTTAGAGTTTAAACTATTATTAGAAGAGAGCTTAGAATATTAAGGCAAAAACTCGTTTAACTAACATTATTATCATGGTTCAACAAAAGCAAGTACGTGAACTTTTTATATAAACGCTTCATTATAAACTAATATTTTACGTGAACTATTTACGTCATGCAATTGATCTACCTCTAATATTATTTAACCAGCAATTGATCTTTTACTAATATCATTTAATAAAAATATAGATAATATAATTATTAAGGAATTAATAATTAGCATTCGAATTGCATGTGAGTGTGAATGGTACTGTTACTAGGGGTGTAAATAGGGTTGCAAACGAATCGAATCGAATCGAATATCATAGTTTTGTATTTGTATTTGAATAATAATCGAATCGAATCGAATTCGAATCATAAAAATTCGAATCGAATTCGAATCATAAAAATTCGAATACGAATATCATAATTCGAATACGAATACCTAATCGAATAAAAAATATTTGATTCATTTACAACCCTCGGGTAAGAGTTTGAAATATAGGTGCATATGATATTTAGATTATTATCTAATGAGCTTGCATCCTTAAAATAATAGTAATTATAGTAGCCATAAATTTCTAATGGTCTATAATCTTAAAATAATAATAATAACAATAATAATAATAGTAATAATTATACTAACTATTAAGTCTATTATCATTATAATATTTATAAAAAAATATTTAATCGAATATTTACGAATATCGAATCGAATATCATTATTTTGTATTCGTATTTGAATAATAATCGAATCGAATCGAATATTTGTAATCGAATTCGAATCATAAAATTTCGAATACGAATATCAAAATTCGAATATGAATATCGAATCGAATCAAAATTATTTGATTCGTTTGCAACCCTAGGTGTAAATGAGTCAAGCCAACTCGCAATATACTCGTACTCGACTCGTAAAAAAATCAAAATCGACTCGAACTAAATCGAGTCGAGCTCGAGCTCGAGTTCGAGTTCGAGCTTATAATACTCGGTCGAGAGGCTTGCGAGCCTAATCGAGCTTACACAATATTTAATATTTTTCAATTAATTTTTAATATGTAAATAAAGTTGTCGAGTCGAGCTTGAATTTTAGACAAAAAAAAGAACTAAAATATATTTAATATTTCATTTTATTAAAAAAGATAAAATTGTCGAGTCAAGTCGAGCCGAGCTCGAGTTTGTCGAGTTCTTAGCCGAGTCGAGCTCGACCTAAAAAAATCAAGCTCGATCGAGTTCGAGTCGAGTTTCGAGCTTCGAGTATTGCTTTCGAGTCGAGTTCGAGCTCAACTAATTAATTTATTTGACAAAATTTTGTATGAATTCAGTTAATGGTGAACTCGATTGTGTCAATTATATATCATCGTTATGTGTATATATTATCACTATTATATATATACACTCTTATTTTTTAAAAACAAATTATATTTTTATAATACTGACAGTATATATAGATTACAATAATCGAGCTCATGTAAGCTTGAATTAACAAAAGACAAACTATATAAAAAGTAACACGTTCTACAAATGATTAGTTACCATTTGTGTCCCAATTATATGTTAGATATTACTAATCCAATTACGTTTAACTTATCTTACAGATCACATTAATTTAGTGATGTATCATGCATCTAATGTATGCGACGGCGTGATATTTTTGTAATATTAACTTTTTAAAAGTATAATAAAAATTTGCCAAACTATCATATATATATAATGTGAAACGGAATTTAGGGAATCTAATTTCATTTGTATATTTTCTAATCTTATAAAGTAGAAATTTCAATTCAGATACAACATCAAATTAAAGTACAGACTTTTTTTTTAATAAAAGGATTATTAGGAGCATTAGTTTTGTTTATTTGTTTATTAAGTCACAAATTTTTGTATATCATTTAAATTTTTACTCCATCTCTTTATAAGTAATGCCTTACTTTTTGGCTCTAATATTATAAAAAGTAAAAAAATATTGATATAGTACTGACGATGTGATAGAGACTGAAGAATATTAGGAAAAATAGAGAGAGGAGACTATTAAAAAAGTGTATGAATATAATATTATTATTTTGTTTCCAAAAATTTTACAAAAACAATATATAGTGGAATAGACGAAAATGACAAATAAGAGCAACTTATAGTGGGACGGAGTGAATAATATTTTTTAATAAATATATTAAAAATTAGAGTATTATTGATTACTGTTTAAAGTATATATTATTGATTATTATTTTGGGTATTGGAGTATTGTTAATTACTTTTGGAAGTATTATTAATTACTATTTGGGATATTATAGATTCATATATACACTATATATGTCGAATTTTAAAATTTTTAAAATTAATATTTAAAATTCAAAATACATATCACGCAAGTCGGTGCAAACAAGAATCGATCTTATTAGTTATGTCATCGTCATTTTAAAAAAAAAATGATAGATAGTATTTTAGGAGACATGATTTACAGATTTTAATATCTTAACAATATACATACAATTTTTCTTTTAGAAACAGCAGTTATATTAGAGGGTAATTATGTACATGTACTTAATTTACTTTGTTGTTGTTAGTACATAAGAGATGATACTTTTATAATTTTTCACAATATTTTAATTTTAATTTTTTTATAAAAATATCACATGTGCACAATTGTTTCATACAAATTATATATTTTAGAGTTTACTAATGTTTCCGCCCACTTGCTGGTTAATTAAATTTATCTTAAGGCGTCACGCAATAGACATAGGAAAAAGAAATATCTACGTCAAAAAAAAAAAAAAGGTTTTGATCGATATAGACATGGGTTTATAATTGCAATATATGCCAACATAATGTATATTACTCCATTTTTACATCAACATATATGTAAAAATGATTCATAGTATAAAATTAATAAAATTATATATATTTATTAATATCATTATATATATTTACTTTATCATAGGCTTATAAATTTAAATTACAATATAAAATGTAATGGTATTAGTAATTGATATAAATGGCCAACATTCCTAAAATGATACTCCCACTTATTCTGTGATTATTTGCACATTTAATTGTGTACGCAAGTGAGAAATTTTTTTTTGAGTACAACAGAATATATATAATTATGTATATTTTTATGAGTGAACATACAAATTAATATTTCTTTTTTTTACAGTGTGTCGATAATAATGAAACGTCTCAATAAGATAAGTATGCAAGTAATATTTTAAAATATTAAATAATATCCTTCTTTATTAGATCTATTTCTTATTTAGTTTGTTGAATAAAATTAGTCATATTTATCGAAGAAATTTCTATTTTCTCAATACCCATGCAGAAAAATAAGATTTTTTTTTTTACGGACGATGGGAAATAATTATTTAGAAGGTTCCACTGTGACATAAGCCACTCCAAATAATTTAATTTGTTGCAATAATCAGAGCCCAATAGAAAGAAACAATCCATAATGTTGGACAAAGAATCAATCAGAGACGGCGAATATGACAACTTTTTGCGAACAAGGAAGTCCACACAGATATCAAAGTATCATTCCAAAACCCACTAATTATATATATTTAATTTCAAAACCCACTAATTATATATTTTAATTTTCGTATGTTGAAATCACACTCAATTTATTCTATGAGAAAGAAATAAGTTAAATTTATATAGTAATTAATAGAATGAAAAAAATTCAGTATGTTATTTTTTGCTAATTATTGCAATCATTAATTCAAATTGATTATTATAACTATCATGCTTAATAATTCTTCTATGTCCTAACAAATTTTTTAAACTAAAATACAATAATAATAATAATATTTTTATCATAAGATAATTATTTAATTCATACTTGTCTGTCTTTTTTTAGATTGATCGAAAGTTCATAAAAACATTTCTACATATAATTTTCCATTAGCTATGACAATAGAGTAACTATACTCACACTTCATGCCGCTATATTTCTTAATACACCACTATGACAAATTTCACTTTTAATAGCACATATATAAGAGCGGGTAATTTTTAAACTGTTGTTAAAGCTTAAAAACCCGCTGTTAAAAGTGTGCCCGCTATTATATGTTAAAAGGCGGAGCTATAACATAGCGGGTAATAAAAACCGCTGTTAAAAGTATGATATCTTTCATTCTAAACACAGCGGTTAAAAACCGCTTTTAAATAGTTAAACAATAGAAATTAAATTGTCCCTCCCCAGAATCGAACCCATGACCTTAGTAAAAATAAAGTGCATAGTTACCATTTGGACAAAGCTAACTATTGTTTATCAATTTGCATTTGTTAATTTAAATAAATTAAAATACCAACTTTAATTTAAACCCTAATTACAACTCACATTACACATTCCCTCCTTTCTCCTCCCAAAAATTTCTCCTTCTCAGCTGCCAGGCATCGCTGCCTCCTCCACCTCAACAGCCGCCTCCTCCTACGCCGGCGCCGCCCACGCTTGTGCGCTACATCAGACATAGTCGCAGCCTCGCCTCCGCGCTGCCACACGCGACGCACCCCCTGCCGTCGTAGCCTCGCCTCCGCGCTGCCACACGCGAAGCGCCCCCTGCCGTCGCAGCCTCGCCTCCGCGCTGCCACACGCGACGCACCCCCTGCCGTCGCAGCCTCGCCTCTGCTCTGCCACACGCGACGCAGCCCCTGCCTCGCCTCCGCGCTGTCAACTGAAGGTATAATTGATGGGATTATATTTTATTAGGGTTTCAAAATTATTTTTTGCAAGTGCGGGCTCAACATTTTTTGCAAACAATTTGCTATTTTGTGACTAAAAATTAGGCATCCCTGTGAATGGACAAAGTTAATATTGTTTGTGTTCAGGCGTCCCTGTGAATGGAATTAATATTGTTTGTGTGAATGGACTAAAAATTAGGCGTCCCTGTGAATGGAATTAATGTTGTTTGTGTTCAGGTTATTTCCCCAGCACTGCAAAGTTGGATTTTGTGAAAAGCTTGGTGCTGATTTGGCAATTGACAACAAAAAACAAAGCTGCAAAAGAAGGTATTAAGTCGCTCACTGCACAAGTAAGAAAAATACTTTGGGATAATTATCTTAATGATGATTTTGAGGTTTGTTTGTGTGTTGTCTACTTTATAGAGTGGTCATTGCTTACTTTTATTATGCTAATTTTATTGCTTTCTCATTTATATCAACATATTATCTCGACTCTCTTTGGTAAATGGCATCAAACATGTACCAGAAACTAAACTAAGATATGAACTGAAAAATGCTAAATCTTCATTTGTAAAAGTGCTATTAAAATTTGCAGATGTGCTTCTATATTATCTGCTATTCTTTTTTATTAAGTGAAAGTGGAAAGTGTGTGACACAACTAACCTTTATTTTAGCATCATTTTAGGTGTTAACTTAGATCTGGTTTTTTGCTTTGTATATGATTAGTTCACATTTTTTTATCATGTCAATATGATTACGAACATTGATTTCTTATCTCAGTTGTTGGGCATTTGGTATTGACTTTGCACCTCCATTTTCAGTAACAAAAGAAAGACAAGTAGGACAAAACTGAGAGTGAGTACCATAAACAAAGATGGATTTGTGAATGAGAAATACAAGTCTCATATTTGAGTAGCCCATTAACACATCATTATGCTTCCTGCATTGCAGGATTTTATTGTAATCATGTTGCCTTTTATTGTAATTCTCTTGTGTAAGTAGTCCCCGAGACAATAGAAGAAAGAGTCTTGGTATTATGAAACTAACATTTTTTAATTAATTATGTATGATGTTTTCTGATTCTTTATCAGGGAAATGAAGATTTAAGAGGAGAGAATTGAGGCCGAGAAGAATAGGGTAATGAGTTCTGTAATTTTTTTTTATTATGCTTTGATTGATAAAGGACTAATGATGATTTTAAGTTACCCCTGTTCAAGTTCGCTGCTATTGCGGCTGCAACTAACAATTTCTCTGAGGAAAACGTGATTGGAGAAGGTTATTACTGTTGTTGAACTGAAGCCAAGCATATTAGGGAAGAGGGATCATTTCGTCCCTATTCAAGAGCAAGGCATGCCACTGAATGGTAAATTCTTGCAACAATTTAGGTGCATTTGGTAATTTGATTATGATGTTGTGATTTTTATTTTATTGTTTCTCAATGTGGAAAAGTGGGCTTGATGATTTCATTTATGCTAAACTGGGCCACGAATCAAGAAAGTTGGTGGGGTACTTAAGTTCTGTTCTTAGACTTCTTAGTAGCAGCTTTGCAGCTCAATTTCTGAAATTAATAAGAAAACTCGACTTGATAAACATTGATGTTTTTTCCGTGAAGTTTCAGAATTAAGCCTTTTCTAATCTGATTTGTTATATATAGAACTGTACTACTTTAGTTATTACAAGCTAAAGTATTAATGGTACACGGTGCAAATGAGATAAAAATAATTTTGTGATAATATATGTGTAGCATTAATTTTTTTTAATCATGTTGAGTAAAGCCATTTTTCTTCAAATATATATTATAGGCATCAAATTCTTATTGATTAACTCCTAATATGAACTCATAATGACAGTGTTACTGCTCAAGATCAAGTTGGCATAACTAAGGCTCAGCTCCAGAGGTACTTTATTCCAAATTTTAGCTTATGCTATACACATGTTCCTTTCAAGTATCTTTTTTAATTCTTCAATTGGAAAAAGAGTAAATAAAATCAATTGGAATGTAATTGAGGTATGAAAAGTTTTCATTTGTAGTATTCATAAATAATTTATAACAAACCATGTGTTTTATAATGAGTTTTGTTCCTAACTTAGGGTCCTAAGCAACCCGACTCATGTCAATGTGGTTTTTTTGTACTTCGCTACATGAGACAAATTGTCAAATTTGAGGGCACAGTTGAAACATGTTCGATGCAGCCAATGGTAATATTTATATGTAGGCATAATTTTTCATTAGATTTATTTGTGCTTTAATAATGTATTTTGTAATTCATAGTTCATGGAGAAAACTTATTCGAAAGCGGAAATTGATGAAGTGCGGGAAGAGTGGGCTTTACGCTTGCAATCATATATAGTTGAGTAGAAAGTGCGGGAAGCTTCTTTTGATCGGTGACAGCGGTGCGTTTTTTTTACTCAAATTGACAATTATATAATTAATAATTATCTTTTTGTATATTGGTTTAAGTTTTGTTTCCTTGATGATAATTCATTTTCTTTGAATGTGAAGCTTGATCTTCAATGTGAGTCACTTTCATTCATCAGTTGTGAACCAAGGAATAGAGGAGAGATATGGTACTGCAAGAGAATATCAAACATGTTGCTCAAGACTATTTGATTATTATGATGATGTAGTAGTTAATTAATTTAGTTATTGAACACCATTGGTACTTGAATTTATATTGATGTAATGCATTTTAAAGATTATTGCAATGATTAGCAAGTAATGATATGAACTTTTGAATTTTTAGATTTAATGTTATTTATATTAAAATTTATTTTTATTTTAATTAAAGTATAAAAATCGTACTACAAGTTTTATTAAAAAAATATATAATATTGCAATAATTAAATATTGGAAAAATATTGAGAAAAGAAAGCGGTTATTACCCGCTATGATTTTTACTTTTAATAGCAGGTAATACCCGCTCTTATATCTTAAGTAAACCACTCTTGAAAGTACTTATAAAAGCGGTTTTTAATATACAACAGCGGGTATTACCCGCTATTGAATGTACTTTTAATAGCGGTTAAAATCCGCTCTTATATGTCTCTAAAACCGTTGTTTTAGATTTTATGAGTTAACAAATTTAGAAGTTATAATAGCGGTTTTTAAGACACGATAGCGGTTAAAAACCGCTGTTAAAGCTAGATATAATAGCGGTTTTAAACCGCTGTTGTTCGGCGCCACTTTTAATATCACCATGTTCAACAGCGTTTTTTCCACCCTTTTAATGGCGGGGTTTACCCGCTATCTATTAGCGAATTTGTCATAGTACCTCATATAGGTTCAAAAAAGTTATTATATTTACAAATAGATGTTGTGCAGAAAAAAAACATGCTTCTGTGAAGAAAAAAAATGTGCTTCTGTGCAAATATTTTGAACTTATTTGTAAATATAGTGATTTTCTTGAACCTGTATGTAAATCATCCAAGAATCAATATATTGTGTTAATACTATTGATAAATAATTTTCTCATTACAATTCATATTATTTTAATCTGAGCAATTTAAATTGGCACATATTGAGTATATTCAGGATGGAAAAAAATAAATATCTTTCATATTGAAGATGTCAAAAACAAGTACTTCAAAAAAAATTATTTTAATAGTAGATGCATGACTCTTAATATAAATTAAATAATTAAAAAAGGCCATGAAGACGTAGTGCCATTAAGTCCATATATAATGAAAAGATTTGGACGTCATTTCCATGTATAATAACTTTGATTAAGTAAAGTAATCGGGCTAATCAGCTATAACTAATTATTTTTGTGATTGGTCAACTTAGAGTAGGCTTTTATTGTGCGACGGATATTCCCTTCATATATGATCCATTCGATTGGTTTCACCATAAACTTTTTTGTAAAAAAAGATGTACAAATTATTCTTTGTTTAGTAGTATAACATTATGAGTAAGACTCTTCTAACCTATTTTTACTCTCAAATTTAAAATAATATTAATTGTTTCATTTTACAATATTATTATTTACTAAATACTTTTAATTAAACAATTAATATTACTATAAATCACTACAAAAAAAACGGGTTTTAGCGACCGATTTCGCGACCGAAAATCGGTCGCTAAACACATTTACCGACCGATTAAGGTGGTCGGTAAAACTGTGGTCGCTAACATTTAGCGACCGAATTTTCATTCGGTCGCTAGCTTAGCGACCGCCAAAACGGTCGGTAATTAGTCGCTAAAAGGACCGGGATTTGACCCGTTTTTTAATGTTAGCGACCGATATTTCGGTCGCTAAATAATAATTTTATTTTTTAAATATTGTGTTATATTTTATTTAGCGACCGAATAATCGGTCGCTAATTATATATTTACCGACCGATATTTCGGTCGCTAAATTTTATCGTGAAAAAAAAAATTGGGGCCAAGGTGGTTCGAACCCAGGCCTCCAGTGTGGCTCAGCAAGGCTCGAACCACTTGGCTAAGCCCCCAACATATTAACATATGCACCGCAACCTTTATTTGAGCCATATATGGCTCAGATTAATTCACCCAATTTCGCGCCTGTGAGGGGTCGAACACGCGACCTCTGGGCATCTCAGAGGTGGCGTGACCACTCGGGCACTTGTACGTTGTTCATTTTTGTGCAATTAATTGTATATAACTCCAAATTGAGTCACGTTTTTTTTAAAATGCTTCTAATTAAATGAGTATTGTTTCTACTTTATTTATGTTTATATATATTTCATTAAATATTATAATGTTAAAATTTTATTATTTAATATTACCAAAATTTATTAATTTGTTCATTTTTTTTGCAATTAATTGTATTTAACTCCAAATTGAGTCACATTTTTTTTAAATGTTTCTATTTTATTTATGTATATATATATATTTCATTAAATATTATAATGTTACAAATTTATTATTTAATACTACGAAAATTTATTAATTTGTTCATTTTTTGCAATTAATTGTATTTAACTCCATATTTTTTAGTCATATTTTTTTTAAATGCTTCTAATTAATTGCTTGTTAGTTCTAATTTGTTTATGTTTATATATATTTCAATAAATATTATAATGTTGTAAATTTATTATTTAACATTACGAAAATTTATTAATTTATTCAATTTAAAAATACAAATATAATTCGTTCAAAATTTTCACTTTCTTTGGATTTTTATATAACCATTTGAAACTAATTATTTTACACTACTAAAATTTAAACATTCAACATAATTTAAACATTCAATATCCCATAAAAACATCCAACATAAATAAAATAAAATTAATTGTTCAACAAAAAAAAAACTAATGTGACGAATTAAAGCCGTCGTCGTCACCACCAAGATCGACAACCTCCTCATCGTCATCGTCATCATCCTCAGGTAGAGGTGGTGGAAGATCAGGAAATTTGGGAACGTTCCAACCCATCTCTTCGGAGGCAGACTCAAGCCAATTCTTCATCATTCTCGTCAGGTCCTCCGTTTGCTTCATCCTATCTTTCATCATCTTCCCCTTTGTTTGATATTTCTCCAATTTCTTTCTCACGTCGGAGAGTTGATTTTCGACGTGGGAGGAGGGGTGAGAGTCGAGGGAATAGGAGGAGCTCCCCTTCTGTGATAGGCGGACAACCTTACTGTGACTGCCCAATCCTAGATACTTCCCCTTCTTTGGTTTGACCAAATTCAGAAAAAATTGGTCCTCGTCAACAGGGGCGGGGGTAGGATTCTCCGGGGTGGGTGCCGACGCCGTCTGAGCCTCATCGAGGGCCTGCCTCATCTGATTCTGAAATTAAACAATAATCATAATTATAATTTAATATTAATTAGTATAATTCATAAAATAATTAATTAGAACAATAATTAATTATAATAAAATACATACGTGAAGCTCGGTGGTGCGGCCATAAGTCGACTGTCCACTCTCCCCAACCGGGTGAGCAAAACGCATCTCCTGGATGAGGCTGGGCTTAACTCCGTATGCATGCTCCTGTACAAAAAATTAAACTTTTTAATAAAGTAAAATTAATAAATTAAAATGTGAGTATATTAAAAAATTAATTAAATACTTACAAAAGCGAGAGCATGCTCGTAAATCGACCGGGAGCCTGCTCGATGTATGGCTATGCCTTGCCCGGTGGGGTCGCTCATCCTATTTCTTCTTGCCACCTCGGCCCTCGCAACATGCCTCGGATCATTCCAATACTCGAGGAGTCCCTCCCAGATATTACGGCCCTCTTCGTCCGTCCCCATATTCTGAATGATACCCTCCTTCAGCCACTTGTCTTTCATCATGTGGACTAAGTCTTTCATGCGGTTCTGGGCTTTTTCGTAAAATAGACCACGCACCGCATCATCGTGTCGCGGTTCCCACACGCAGAGCTTCTGCAATAAAATTCATAACAAACATATAAATTAAATATTATTACCTTAAATATTATTAAAATTCATAACAAACATATAAATTAAATAAATTAAATAAAATTAATATTATTACCTTAAACTCTTCAAAAAATGCTTTCTGCTTGGATGCGGGAACTTTAGACCACGATCCCACTCCATAAGGCCACACAACACTTTTCAGTGCATCCGTGACCAAGCTAGAAGATTTATTACCCGGACGCAAGCTGCATAAATAATTAGGTATTAATATTATAAAAAAAATTATGTATTAATATTATAAAAAAATTATGTATGGTTGTAATAAAAAACTTACACTCCGTTAGACGGCTCTATTGGTTGCCGAGTATCTACTAAAGGATGCTGTCGGGATGAAGAACCTCCGGCAGCAGAAGACTCTCCCACTTCAAAATTAGGAGGGATCGGCACATAAAAATTCTCCATCGTAACGGGCGGTAAAGGCAGGACCGCCCGTCTCCCTCTCCCTCTCCCCCTTCCCCTCCCTCTCCCTCTTCCTCTTCCTCCCTCATTCATCTATTCAACAAATCAAATAATACTAATCAATAAATCAACTAATACTAATCAATTAATCAACTAATACTAATCAATTAATAAATTCATTTAAATATAAACAACTAATAATAAACAACTAAACAATTATTAATAATCAACTAATAATCAATAACAATATTCAATAATCAACAATAATCAACCAATAATCAATAACAATATTCAATAATCAATAATCAACTAATATTAATCATTTAATCAACTAATACTAATCAACAAATCAATAATCAACAATAATAATACTTTCCTATAATCAATAACAATATTCAATAATCAATAATCAACTAATACTAATCATTTAATCAACTAATACTAATCAGTTAATATCAATAATACAATATATAATACTAATAATACCAATAATACAATATATAATACTAATAACACTAATACTAATACTAATATACAATAATCAATATCAATATATATATAATATAACATATAATATATAAATAAATATATAATATATAAATATATATAAATAAATATATAATATATAATGCATAATATATATAAAATTAATATAAAAATATATATATACCTTTCACCAGTGGCGGGCGGACGGCGGCGGCGGCGGCGGCTGGACGGACGGGCGAACGGCGGCGGCTGGACGGGCGGACGACGGCGGCGGCGGCTGGACGGGCGAACGGCGGCGGCGGGACGGACGGACGGCGGCGGCGGCTGGACACACGAGGGTTTGGCAATTTTTTTTTTTTTTTCTGATATAGAAGTCGATGGGCAATTTTTGTCCCCTGATATTATTTTTAGCGACCGCCTAATCGGTCGCTAACTTAATTAGGTTTTTGCCACGTGGCTTCCACAGAAAATTTGTCCGTTGATAAGTAATTTTATTATTTAGCGACCGATTAATCGGTCGCTAAATAAAAATCAAAATTTGTCCAGCGTAATTTAGGCGGTTTACTTAATTGGCGGTCGCTAAATAAAAAAATGATTAAATTTAATTCTATTAATCATATATACCTATATCAACACAATTAACTATAGTCAATTAACTATATCAACAACAATATCAATTAACTATATCAACAACAATATCAATTAACTATATCATCAATACTAATAATCACCTTCATCATTTTCATTTGCCTCATCATCGTCATCATTTTCTTCATCTTCATCATTTTCTTCATCTTCATCATTTTCTTCTTCATCTTCATCTTCATCTTCATCTTCTTCATCATCTTCTTCATTTGGTACCCCTTCTTCTCCATCGACTTCGTTGTCAACAATTACCGTATCGGGATTTTCAGCCACTAAATCCACAGAAAGATTGATACCTTCGTCAAGAACTACTGTTTGAGCCTGTTGCACTTCAGTTTGGAATGGTTCTTCAAATTCTGCAGTGTTGGATGAAGTAGGAATTTCCACCAACGACCTTGCCTTGACCTTACACACTGTTCTTAAGTTCGGTTTGCCTGAACCCGGATACTTGCAGTAATATACCTGAGATGCTTGTGATGCAAAGATGAATGGGTCGTATGCTGCTGGGTATTTTTTGTTGATCAAAATATCAACAATCTTGTAGTTTGCATCGACTCTTTTCCCTCCTCGTCCTGGATCATACCATTCACAAAAGAACATAACAATTTTTCTCGAAGGCCACCCTGGATATTCCACTTCAACGACTTCTTGCAACACACCATAGTACTCGATCGGTGCTTCATTGTAATTTCCACTGGTAACACAAACACCACTGTTTGAAGTGGCTTTTACTGAAGCATACGCAGCTGTGTGAAATTTATAACCATTTGAATAGTACCCGTTATAACATGTCACTTGTCGAAGTGGTCTTTTGCTCAAAGCTTCAAGATGTGGATTGTGAAGCTGATTATTTTGTCCCTATACATATTAAAAATTTAGAACATTATTGAAATACACATTTTGTAATATGGAATAGTGTTACATACCATGTGTCTCAGTATCACAACCAGGAAACAGCTTCTGATCGACAGATTTAAGCATCTCAAAAAATCTCTGCGAACGAGGATTTGGTTCCTTTTCCATGTGGTGACCACCCAAACCAGACTCATCAATCATCGTATGATAGCTTTGGAATTCATCCACCGGTGTCTCAGAGCATGGAATAGACGAATCACGGCTCGAACCACCAATCTCAAATCTCTCACCTCCACTGCTACGAAACTGATCATAGAAGGCAACCACTGTTTCAAGATTATGATTCCACCGAATTTCGCCATGTACAGTCCAATTGTAATAGTATGGAGTAAAACCAGACATCACGAGATGAGTTAGAACCTCATCAATGCTCAAAAATCTCTTGTTACCGCACTTTTTTTTGAACAAGGACATCTAATCTGGTCATTCATATCCATGCAGTGTGGATTACCAGAGGCAAACGCAGTAAACTCATGAATTTTCTTGTAAAATTCAGGGTTGATCGATCCTTGTATCAGACGAGGGATTTCATACATCCAACGACGATCAGGGAGTTCCATCTGATTTAAATTAAGAATATACCACATTAGAATTATAAAGAAATTCGCCAGAGTTTCGACTATAAACAAGCATATCCGATTTTTTAAAACAAAAAAATCCAATATATATAATCAAACATCAATTACACATAAAAATTCTAACAAATTAAATTAAATAATTAATGTACAACATGCAAATAATATTAAACTTAAACGGTAAAAATGTAAAAACGTACGGTCAAATTGAAGCAACGAGCACAATGTGACAATGGACCCGAACGATTACAACCAACACGTTGAAATAATATAATTCTTCACATTTCTAAGATTTTTTAAGGTTTTGGGGGTAAAT
>JAPKLY010000107.1:413008-425851 GCA_026898435.1 Prunella vulgaris | reverse complement strand
CACTGATTCGCTGGTTTCAGAGCATTTGATAATCCATGGTGTGTGAGTAGAGCTTTCATCTTCACCTTCCACAAACCAAAATCATTTGCCCTTGTGAATTTCTCAAACTCCATTTTCGTAGAAGCCATAGCAGTTGATTTCACCAACAATCTTCGTTTCCCACAGACGGGGCGCCAATTGTTGAATCAACAATGATTGTTTGAAATCAATTAGAATAAAGAAATTGAAGAACACCAAAATTTACGTGGTTCGATCAGAAATGATCTACGTCCACGGATGAGGGCACCTCTCTCACTAATCGATGGAAAATGATACAATTTACAAGTATTTTGATCTCACTAAGTATATGATCGTCCTATCTCTCTCTATACATATGTGCGTATATATATAGGAGTATGGAATCCCTAATTAATGCTAGTGATCGTAACCACCTAACAAGAAAACTGCTACAGTTGCAACCGAAAATGAGTAACTGTTAGAGCCCAACGATCTTCAGTTTTGATTCTATTAAACTGATCGCCCGTTGTCCAATTTGGAAGTTTAAACCGCTTCGTAACTGATCCTGAGTTAATTCTTGACTTTGGAGTCAGTATGCTCCTTTCTTGTCTTGTCTGCTGATGTGATACGTCCTCAGCTGAGTCTGAGTACTCAGCTGATATCATCAGTAGACCTTCATCCTGATATCATCAGTAGACCTTCATCTTGATATCATCAGTAGACCTTTTGTCCTGATCTGACCAGCTGACCTGATCAATCATCCTGACTCTAATCCTGATAGCTCATCCTGACTGACCATCATTAGCTGACTACCATCAGCTGACCTCCTCAGCTGACTCCGCTGATATCCCAGATGACTTTCAGTAGACTTCTCAAACGATCTCAGCTGACCTTATCAGATGACTAACCATCAGCAGACCTATCAGCTGACTTCCTCAGCTGATAGTATAATGTTCTGTTTAATCTGCAATACTTGCTCATCTGAGTTTATTTCACTTTCTTTGCACCCATAACACTAATCGTTATAATTTTATTGCTTGGTAGCAACCTAGATATATTTCATAGGTGGGGGATAGGGTTGGGCGTTCGGTCGGTTCGGTCGGTTTTGGACTATTTTTTAACCGAACCGAAATAACCGAATTTTATAATTCAGAAATCGAAATCGAACAGAAATTTTTGAAAACCGAAATAATCGAAACCGAAAAAACCGAAAAAACCGAAATATGTTTCGGTTAATTCGGTTAAAACCGAATTTTTAAATATATTTCATAATTTATGTATAATCTAATTTTTCAAGCATTTTTTAAAATATATTTCATAATTTTATGTATAATCTCTCTCTTTCCCTAAATGAAACTCGGATTTTGAAAAGAAAGTTATTAAATATTATTAAAATAACTCATATATATTATTTATATATAATAAATATAATATATATTATATAATATATATAATATATATTATATAATATATATAATATTTCGGTTATTTCGGGTTTTACGGATTCATAACCGAACCGAACCGAAAAAATTTCGGTTATTGAAATTTTTAACTGAACCGAAATTTTTAACCGAATTAACCGAACTAAATGAACCGAAATATTTCGGTTCGGTTCGAAAATTCAGTTTTTCGGTTTTTTACCCACCCCTAGTGGGGGATGTAAGTGTGAAAGCGATACAATACGAATACAATAATATAAATTTTTAAAACTTTTGTGGTGCGATTCGTCACTAATATGTCTGTTAGTTTATATTTTATTATGCAACACCTAAAAGTTATATATATTAATTTTTAAAATGTTGAAAATTATATATCTGTAGTTCATGTTTTTTCGCGCTCAAAAACTTGAACATGTTTAATAATTTAATATAATTAAGTAACAAATCGTTAATTCAAGTACCATTTATATCACTAATAAACTCATAATAATAAATTAAATCTATAGTGTCACATTGTCAATTTATAATTCAATTCAAATAGCTAGTATATTTAATGCTTAACAAGTGATTCCCTAATCAATTTTGAAAATTGTTAGTTGCATTTGTTACGTGGCAACTGAATTCATCATGGAGAATCAGATATACAATTCAAGAGTACTATTGCATAACTTATAGAGACAAATGAGGATTCAATACTGTATGACGATATATTTTTAGGAAAATTCGTGCATAGTTAACAACTATAAGAGGTTGCAACTACTGTTGTATGGTATATGAATCTACTTCAACTGAATAGATCTGCTTGTAAATTAGATATTTAACCGATATTGGTCCAAATTTTACATGCATTTGAGAATATTTCAGCGTAATTAATTAACTTAAATTATTGGATTGATGGAATTTTAATTTATTAAGTAATCAAATTTTAACTTAGATGGAATTGAAGCTATATATTGTTGGATTGTTTTTGCATCTCAAACTATATTTGAATGGAGAGTTGAAGGTTTAGGATTTACACTTCAAAACATTTTTCTTGATGGGCTAAAAGATGCACAAAAGAATGCATTTTAAAATGAAAATTGTAAATTTTCTAAAATTTAGTTCTCGATTTGAAATATTTGCACGAATTCGTAGTACTCCAAACAACTAATATTAATTCTTATTATCCTGTGAAGGAAATGTATACAAGTAATATATGAATTGGTCTGTACATACACATTTACGAATTATATATAGTACTAGATCGAAAACCAAAATTATAGACAACGATCAAAGTGCGTTTTAAGATTCTTAAAATTAACTTAGTTAAGCATTGTATTTATAATTAGATTAATAATATTTAAATTAATTCTACAAGGATATACATATATATATAGCTGCAGAAGGAAATATATAATCAGTCATATATGATAATAGAATTAATTAATTAAAACGACGTTGTGATAATAAATTCTAATTTAGTAGTCGTTATAAATAAAAAAAACCTTATACAAACACTTAATAATTAATTGGATGCAGCCTAACAAAGGATTTGGCGTTGTACCTCTCCTTAGGAATTGGAGGAAGTTTTGTAAACTTCACCAAGTCATCGCTCTCAACAATATCACACGATTTCTTGCACGATAAATTGCTTAAACACATCATCTTTTCCTGCTTCTTCTTTCTCCACGCCTCGTACCCCGAGACGCTCTTCGTGCAAGACTTGAGAGCCGCGAGAAATGGGTCGTCGTCGTCGAAGCTCCTTTTTTTCGGTGGTTGAGGCGTGCATGGAGGCGGCGGGGCAATGGTCGTGTAATGAGACAATAGTCCCATGTCTGAGGAGGACTTCGCGTGGTGATTGAATTTGGAAATTCCGGGCTTTTTTTTCCCAGGAAAATGGTATGTATATGTAGCCTTGTGAATTCATTCTCAATCTTGTTGGAGAATATGAGATGATGATATGTTAGGTTATGAAATTAATATGTTTGGTGTGAAAAAGGGAAATTAATTTAAGAAGTTGTATGAAAATCTACTTAGATATAATTTGATAAGAGAGATTTTGGTTAAGGTATGTGTTTTAACTACCAATTTTGTGTGTGACATAGACGTTGTTCTTGAATTTATATATATCTATATCCCGTCACAAATAAGTAACGTGTTTAGATTTGTTTTTTTGGTGGAATTAAGAAATAATATATAATGACATGTTTTCCTAATGAATTAAATGTTGTCTCTCACATATTTTCAGGTTTGTAGCATTTCATTAAATATCTTTTTTCCACGTCTTTTATCATTATCTTAATTTTCATTTGTCTAAAGTTGCTAGAGGAAAAATTTGGTAGAAAGTGTAAAAAAAGATTAAAACATCATTTAATTATGAACAAAAATGCGATGTTAAAAGACACTTATCTGAAAAGAGATGGGTTATATTAATTATACATTTTCTTTTTTCTATATATGTTGAAAATATTAGAAGCAATAATTAGAATCAATGATGAAAATATCGTGGATATATCACAAATTTTAAGTATGTGATATGAATATTGTGATAGTAATGTATTTTTTACAAGAATCGTAGAAATATGGTAAAATATCGCAAAATTATTATATTGAAAAAATTTGTAGGCAAATTTAATTTCATAGGCAATTATTTATTTACTAATTATAATATCCTAAATCTTACACAAAATATCATTATTTTGGATCTTCACTTACATAGAATCCAACTGATACTTAACACAAAAAGTTCACAAAATTGATCTTCAAATTTCTAATCATTATTTTTTTTCTTAAAATGTGTATCTCTTTTCTCATGTTGAGATGGAGAAAGAGAATATATTAAAATATAATATTGTGCATCATTAAAATATTTTAAAAATAGATAAAATAATGGTAACTTCAAACATTAAAAATCACAAATTCATTGCTAATTTTTGCAGTATACTTTTTTATTTTGTCGTTAAACTATGCAACGAAAATATGACGTTTTGTCACAAGCATAATACTTGTTTAAATAATTAAACAATGTTCACCTCTGGCGATGCATAATTGAAATTCATTGCTAATGTTAACGACGTCAAACTCTGGTATTTTGTCTCTAAAAATTTTATTTGTAATAATATATGAACTTCATTAATGTTAATTTATAAGGCAAATTAAATATGCATGATATTTAGTGACTAATGTAATACATTAAAATGTTGGTTATTTCTAACGATGAAATGCAAATATGATTTTTGTTTTTGCGTCAATTTATGCATGAATAAAATATGGAATTTATGCAACAAACATATGATGTTTTAAATGTTATCCAGCAAAATTGGATTATGAAAGAGGATGAAATTACAACCATAATTTGGATTGTTATTTAAGAAAGGAATATTGACGATTGATGAAACATGCAAAGCCAGACACTACTCTTATACCATCACTATCTCTACTTGTTTTTCAACATTATACCATAATTACTCAGAATTTGAGTAAGCTTCTTTGTGAGGTATATTAGGTATTAATTGGTCTAATTAGAAATCAGGTGGGTTAGTTCACCTAGCCACCGGACTCCTCATTTGAGTGAGTAACTCGGTTTCGATTCTCTCTGGAAACGAATTTGGGCCTAAGACCAATAATAAGAACTGCTAGAAGAAGCTTGGAGTTAGGTCCGAAGTTCCCTCCAAGGATGTCCTATCGATGCTCGGACTTTTTCCGACCAACATATCTCCAATGTCGTGAGAAACGAGTAGAAGCCGTTGCGGACCGACCGAGGATATCTAAAGCTCAGATAAGTCCTGCGCGAGGTCACATGAGCATCTCAAAACAAAATTCGAGCTCCGAGCAAATAAGGCTACTGAAGTCCGAGATTCAGCATCTGATCGATATAAGGATTAAGGAATCTGAGATTTAGCCTCTAGGACAAAATCAAATCAGTTATCTAGTATTCTGTTAATCGTTGTCCTACGTGGCAATCATCCATTAGTCTAGAACATTTCATGATACTGAATATTTCTCGGTGCATGAGGTCAACACAATACAAGGCTGAAGCTATCCTTATATTCACAGTGTATAAATATAATCTTCCATGACTATAGCACACACATTATCATATATATAAACAATACAAGCACTCTTTAGTCCCAACCCAATAAACAGGAAAACAAAAGGCAGGAAACAATTATTGGCTCATGAGCAACACACACGTGTTCACAAAGAAAATCAACATTTAATGAGCCAACATCCAACAAAACCGCTATTAGTTTACACAAAATCTTACGTTAAAGTAAGTGAGAATGCAGTATTAGTACAACAAAGGAAAGATGAATGAACAAAACACAATGTTAATAAGCTTACAAACATGACACAAACAAAAGCAAAAGCAAAAAATCATTCCATTACCATAATAATTTGCCTTTGCTCTTCAGCTCTGTGTTTTCCTTTTTTCCATAATCATTCTTACAGAGTTGGAATAGCCGCGCAACTTACAAGCCCCGGACCAAGTAAATCGTTGCACACACTGACATTTTCGGGTGCTTTCTGGTTATCAGCACTGCTCCCAGAACTGCTGTTAGAAAGTGAAACAAAGTTAGATTTCTGAAGAACACCGGTTGGAGAGAAACCAGGCTGGTGGCTGCTCTTCCACGATTTCACAGACGACACACTTGCAGGCACATTACTCGTGCTAGTCAACACCTCTCCTAGCGGGCCCCCCATCAAATTTCCCCAGATAACGGGAGACCATGGCTGTTTTTCAATTGCTTCACCAAGAAAATGGGTCGTTCCGCCCAGGCTCATGTAGGTAGAGTCAAGCTCGTGGGAGAGCCTTAGTTTTGAGACAGTAGATTTCTCTTGTGCAGGAGAGGTTGAAGATGATGAGAAATCGGGAGCCATGGGGATGGACATTGAAAGCTGGGTCCAATCTGATTGCAGTTCTTCTGGTTGATCCTTAGGCCAATCATCAATGAAATGATGAACAGGTTGTTGGTTGTTCGCTTCTTTTGGATTGAATCGCACGAGAGAATCTGAGTTACTAGAGTTGACGTACGATATTCTTTCGGTAGGATTCAGAAGGGAATCTGAGGAGACGATCCCAAACTCCGAGTGAGATGATTCATTGAATGGAACGTGTTGCTTTTGCATGGAGAATAAAGAATCTTTGGACTTCAGACCTGCAGTTGAAGGTGTCGAGGAGAGGCCTTGAAAGCCTTGCGATCTGGAAAAATTATCGTCGTTTTTTAGACCAGCAGCTCAATATGGAGCCAACAATAATAGATATGGATATAGAAGTTAACTAAAAGAGAGTCCACATCAATTAAAAAGAAGCAAAACCCATTACAAATTATTTGCATCATCCTCAAGGGTATGCTTGATTTGGGATTTCAAAGCTACACTGTAGTTCTACTTTGGGATTTTAGAATCCGGTTTTTAAGAACCGGATGCGTTTTACCCTACAAATACCTTTCTCCATCAAGGTCTCCTCAATGTCTCATAAATGCAAGTATAATTTTTTTTATCCTCACTTTCTTTTATATATCATCTCTCGCATGTTTTCTCAATTTTATAACTACCTTTAAAATATAGTAATCATTACAAAATCATTCAATAATTAAAATTACCATCAATAAATCACACACTTTTCCACATTAAATTTCACTCAACATTAAAATAACAAGACTTAAATCTCAACATCAGCACACCCCTTTACTCCTCTATCAGGATTTTAAATCCGCTAAACTAATCCCAAATCAAAGATACCCCAAAAGATGTGATGGAGAATATGCAGAGAACAGCATTACCTGCTAACTTGATGGTTAGTAGAAACATCAGCAATATTAGGCTGTAAAGAACTGAGTTGATGTTGCATTGAACTTAGCCTGTTCGATGCATTGCTGCTAGAAATCCCTGATGCTGGTGAGGAAGAAGCAATTGTTGCCACCTTTGAGGAAGTGGAAACAGAGACAGCATGGCCAGTTTGGCCTTCCACATGCTTTCTTGAACGATGGCGGCCCCTATTAATGTGCCTTTCACAGTATTTCTGTTCAGGAACGGCATCCCTTGAGCACCGCCATTTCTTTCCATCTGTCCTTCTACACCGTCCTGGCTCAGGATCGTTGTTCCCCAGCTGGAAAGGACCCCAACCCACTGCATGCACAAAAAAAAAGAGCTACAATTCGAATCATTATGAATGAAAGTGATGCAGTAAGTTTTGGAAGGGGATTTCACGAAAAGAATTGCTGCCTTATATGTTCGATAAACTGAAAGCGATTACTTAATAATGTAACAAAAAAAAGATTAACACCTAGGTACAGCATTACAACTGGTACATGACTAATATTTTTAATAAAAACGACTAAAATTGTTCAGTGATGACAACTAATAGTGATCAACTAATACCTCTGGGTGCATGGAAGTATTTGCCCAAATAGAATATGAGAAGCAAAGTAATAAAAGCAGGATATCATAAGATCATAATCAGGCAGTGAAGGAAACATACGAAAATTGGAGGCACACGATCCATATGAGTAGAGGGCTCTCCTGATAGGCGCGAGTAAATTGGACGGAACAGGCACATTTGCAACAATGTGTTTATAGATCAAAGCCTGGTGTTCAAGTTCCATCCACTGGGAGGGAGTAAACGGTCCTTTCAGTCTCGTAAAAGTCCCACTCCCGCGTATGCCCCCGCCTGAAGCAATAGCAACAGCAAGACACAACGACAAAAGTTGGGTTTTTCTCTTTAAATGTGAGCACACAAAATCAAGATTGACAGTATACATACACATTTAGGGAGAGATAATTTAGTAGTGAACCAATTGCTCAGAACATAGACCTAACACTTCAACTCAGAATACCAATTACTAGTTATTTTGTTGATCATCATCCACACAAACATTTATTTATTTTTTCAAAAATGAAAAAGGGAAAAAGAAAGGAATCTTAATCACTTGTGCACAAAAAAGTCCCTCTAGTAACAACAATCCAGTACATGCTACGACAAAAAAAATCCCATCTTTAATGTTATAACAGATAAGTATGATCACTCAAAAGAACAATTATCATCATTATTCATCACATTCGACATCCAAATCTCAGTAAAAAGCAAGAAACATTTAAATGCATTTTCCTATTTAAGTGACCAAAGAATAAAAATGAAAATGGAGATCGATTAGAAATCAGTCAGAAAACCCATCCAACTATTCAAGCAAAATCATCAATTAATAAAGAATAGTTAAGCATATAGACCTCCATTTATGCTTTGATTGTCATCCTGGCAACTAGAAAATGCAATATTCCTGGTGGAACCACCGCCGGAGAAGGGGTGGGGAGATGAAAAGGAAAGCATCCTCTGCCCATCATCCGCCGGCCAAAGATTGGATCTCTCAAAGGCAGTAAAAATCTCATTAGCCTTCCTGGAAGCGAAATCGAACTCCCCAGGCTTTTGCATTTTGGTTGATTTGCAAGGGTAAGCCCAGATCTGTGGAGCTTCAGATTCACAGATCCATGGCGGCATTCATCTCAGGTCAACGATGCTGCATAAGGAAAGGTTTGCTTGTTGCCAAAATCCATTTTGAAGAAAAGAGAAGGAGTTTATAGTAGCTCTGTCCCCAAGCAAGAGCATGGGTTCATCTTAAGCAACTTTTTATGGAAGAAAGAACAGGGGAGGGGGGATCAGCTTGAGGATGAGTTCACCGATATTTTTGTTCAGTTTTGTTTGTATGTGTTTGAGAAGCAAGGTACATTAATTGCAAAAGAAATTTACAAAGCCCCCCCCCCCCCCCCCGTGTGTGTGAGAGAGAGAGAGAGAAAGAGAGAGAGAGAGACTTCATCTAGGACATGCCATGTTTAGAAATTAAGATTTAAGACAAATGTATGTAATTAAGGTGATCAAATGGAAATGGGGGCAAATTTATTAGTGTAAGCAAAAATCATTTCAATTTGTTAAAATGAGGTGAGGGGTGCGATATTAAAACAGAGCCTGTCGCGAATAATACTTTTACATTTACAGTTAATCAAGGAATAGAGAAAATAGCAACTATTTATTAATATATTTTCACGAATGCATGGTGTTTAATGTTAATGTAAGAAATTGACACTTAACAAAATAGATTTCACATAGAAACTCTCAACAAAAGTTCTTACAAACTATTTATATAAAAATGCTTACCTTTAATGGTGTTTTGCTACTCTTTTAGTATTAATTGCCGTGTCATTCACACTCCAACAGAAATAAGCATTTTAAATTGTGAAAAAAAAGTTCACTACAAAAAAAACAAATATAAAAAGATTGGGTAATATATTAAGGGGTCGTTTGGTTCACGGGACATGATTGACTAATTAGGATTGGATTAAATAGGATTATAGAATTGGGATTGGACTAAACAGGACTATTTAATTTTAAATGTGTATTTGGATTGTAGGATTATCACAATTCTATTTGTGAAAAAATAAAATAAATTATGTTTGGATTTAGAGATTGAATAGGATTAATATGTGAATTCCAAATTTAACCCTCACCCAATTTTAAAATTAAATTGGGGAATTAATTGAATTAGGGCTGGGTGTTCTTCCCCAACCAAAAATTTTTCTACCGTGAGCTTTTTCTCCACGCTGCTGTCCTTCCCGTCCCAATTTGTCGCTGCCGCTGGCGCCATCCTCTACATCAGGAACAGAGTTGTGGTTTCAGTGTAGGCGGAAATTGGTTGTGCAGCGTGAACGAACGGCTCCATTCTCAGGCGAGAGTAGCGTTATTCCGGCGACGGCGTCGTGGCTGTGAGTGCGACGGCTTGATTTCAAGAGCAGAGCGGCGGAGTGTTTCAGGCACGGCGATGTGGCGCTGTGGTGAGGCGTCGATCTGGGCAACGAACGGAGGTTGAGACAAGGATGAGGGGGAAGTTTGTGTGTGCGACGACTTTCCTCTGGCTGGAACCTGAAGGCAGCGACGAGAATTTGCAGCGAGTTTCATGGCGGTTGTAGGCGGCGGAATCAGTTGCTGTGTTGTAGAGGTTTTTTTTTTTTTAAACAGAGGTGGGAGCTCATATTCTATGGGTGTATAAGAGTTTGTCAAGTTGTGAGCATTCAGATCGAGGAATTACGCTATAATCATCGCAATCGCACCTCCTGCTTTCTTCTAATTCAAATCTACAGATTGAAAAAGTTGTGTTTGCTAATGAAATTTGTGTCAACAGTAAAGTGAAGATGAGAAATCAAATCGACAACCAGGTTTTGCTGTGTTGCAAAGGTTGAGTCTTCGATTTCAAAGATGGCGTCGGACGAATTCTGGTAAGGGAGTGGAGATCGAGCGTGAAAGGCGGCGGCCTGGTTTCGGAAATCCGGCGCGGCTGGGGGTTGACTCCGGTGAGGCGATATGGCGGATGTATTTGGTAATTAAAATATTAATGAAGGATATAAATGTAATTTTAATTCTATTTATAAGGTTAAATATGTCATTTTCTTTGTTTGAACTAAATAATTTCTCTTTTGGTAATTAGAATATTAATGAAGGATAGAAATGTAATTTTAAATCTATTTATGAGGTTAAAAATGTCAATTTCTTTGTTGAGACTAAGTAATCTCTCCAAATACATGGGACTAGAAAGTCCTGAGTTTGAGGGATTACCTGGGATTCGAATCCCGGGCTGGCCAATAATCCTGGGCCAAAGTCCCATAAACCAAACGTAATATTACCTGGGACTAAAGGCGTAGTCCCAGGTAATCACACGAACCAAACGAGCCCTAAGGGTTCATTTGGTTTCATGGATAAGATAAATAACTCAAGATAGATTATACTCCCTCCGTCTTTCTATAAGTTGCTAATTTTGCAATTATTTCCTTCTTTCTATAAGTTGCTCATTGTTTTTTTAACTTTTTTGGAAACTACGATTCACTTCTTTATTATTATTTTTAATACTTTTTACACTATTTTCATTACTTTTTCATTTTTCTCAATCACATCACTCATACTTTTTCACTTTTTCTATCACATCACTTATACTTTTTCACTTTTTTCATCACATCACTTATACTTTTTCACTTTTACCTTAATTCGTGTGCCCAAAAGCAACGAACAAATTATAAAAATACGGAGGGAGTATAAGATTATAATTTAGAGATTATTATTTAAGAGTTAAATAATATATTTGGATTGATGGATTAAGATAATTATTAGTGTAAGATAATTTCATTTTGAATGTTTGGATTGTAAAATTAATAATAAAAATATATGCAATTGACAATTTTGTCTCATATATCATAAACAAAAATAAAGTGAATTATGGTTCTCCTTTTCAATATAAGGGGAGTATTTTAGTAAAGATAAAAACAATGAATTATTATCATATCTCTTCTCTAAGATAATATTATCTTTCATTCATAAAATAATTGAATTTTAGTTTTGGGCTTTTGTCCATTAAATCAAACATCAAATTAGATAAGATAATTTAATTTAATTTAATTTATCTTAGCTTATCAAACGAACCAAATGAAATCTAATGTGACCAAAATACGAAAAACAAATTATACACACAATTACCAATGTCGATTCTGATATGGGGCAGTTAGATTGTATGTATACCCTGGACAATTTTTGGGTAGATAATGAAAGAGGAAAGAAATTTACAAAATGTAATTACATATAATAAAAGGTTGTAGAAGTTGAAAACTAGTAAATGGATGTTTTTTGCCGTCTAATTTTTATTTCTTTTTTAAACTATAATTTTTAAAAATAGATAAAAATAAAAATTGAGAACAGTCTAAAACCATCTAAACCAAAAAAACGCATAGATTTATTAATTTTAAAAAAATGGGATGGACAAGTGACCACCCAACGCGAACACGGATTTCTGAATGCTTCATCACATGGGATTCAGAGAATTGATCTTAAGTGTGGATGGGCACTTCAACCCAGGACTGGCTCTATTTAGATAATGGTCACCGTTTTCACCCATTTTAACAAATTCAAATGACTTTTGGCCTAAATTAATACATTTGCCGCAAATGAGCAATTACTTAGTTTATGATAATTAATGATGTGATGAAAATGTGAGTGTAATGATCATGAAAGAGGTATAAAGAAGGTGGGCATCAATTAATGCGTTTATAAATGGAAAATTCTTTTTTATTTCGGCAAATTTTCAATTTTATGTGGAGATATAAGTTTAGGGAAAACAATGCCCCTAGCTTACATCTCCCATTCTCGAAGGCAAATTTGATTATAGAATAAAGTTATTTTTAATAAATAAACTTAAATTTTAATTCGATTTTTGAATCAATATGATTTAAGAAATTGACAAAAATTACATATTGGTTCCGTGCAAAAAAATAAACATGCTACCGTGCAAATTTTTGAACCAATTTATAAATATAATAACTTTTTTGAACTAATATGTAAGTAACTCTGTTGAGTCAACAATGATTGTTTGAAATCAATTGGAATGAAGAAATT
>JAPKLY010000107.1:368004-403008 GCA_026898435.1 Prunella vulgaris | reverse complement strand
TTAAACCGCTTCGTAACTGATCCTGAGTTAATTCCTGACTTTGGAGTCAGTATGCTCCTTTCTTGTCTTGTCTTGTCTTGTCTGCTGATGTGATACGCCCTCAGCTGAATCTGAGTACTCAGCTGATATCATCAGTAGACCTTTTTGTCCTGATCTGACCAGCTGACCTGACCTTACCATCCTGACTGACCATCATCCTGATCTCCTCAGCTGAGCACCATCAGCTGACTCCGCTGTTATCCCAGATGACTTTCAGTAGACTTCTCAACCGATCTCAGCTGACCTTATCAGATGACTAATCATCAGCAGACCTATCAGCTGACTTCCTCAACTGATAGTATAATGTTCAGTTAATCAGCAGTACTTGCTTATCTGATCTTAATTTCACTTTCTTTGCACCCATAACAGTATTTAATGCTATATTTCTGTGTCAAAATTTATGGAAATCTTTAATATAGTAAAGTATCAACTATTTTTATTTACGATATTAATTGAGAATAAATAATTGGTAAGTCGATGAATAAAATGGATGAGCATTATATACGTAGTCGTAGTTGTAGTGATAAATACTCCTTGTTTTAGGGACAAAGTTATACGTGGCAAATCAAACTCAACTCACGTCGTAGGTCCAATGTATTAGTAGCATGCAACTTGCAAGTAAGTCTCTCTCTCTCTCTCTCTCAACAGCCATTTGGATTTTTCTCTCAAAGTAAAACCCTACCTGCTACTATTTGCAGTTGAATTGAATGCTTTTTTGTTTTCATTTTTTGATTTTTTGATTTTTATTCTTCTTTTTCTTCTTTTTCTCTGTCTTGACTTTCTTACAGGCCTAAGAACAACCCTAGGATTGTGGGTATTTTTGTGATTGTCTTGGGATGCCTTAAAAGCATGTTTTGTAGGCCTGCTTTCCCTACTACACTTTTCTCAGTTTCTCATGTTTGTGTCTCTATGTATATATTTATTCCCACTTCAACTCTAATCCAACTTAATAAATGTAAAAAAGTCCTCCATGCAAAAATTAGTGATTTTTTTTTACTCATGATTTTCATAATCATTTTCTTTTTACTTTATTCATCTCCACTTTAAAACTAAACGAACCATGTATAACATCATGATAATAATCTCCATTCCATATATAATAATAAATTTTGTAATTTTTATTAAAAATATATTAAATAATGATTTCAATCCAATGATACTCTAATCATTTGAGATATTTAACTTCATTTCAAATTTCGTACTCCCTCTTTCAGATACAATTTTAATTATGAATTTTTTTCTAAAAATAAATTTTTTACTTTTACCTAAAATAGTTAAAAAAAAATAAAAGATTACACTTAGTTACCCCTTAAATATATCACTTATTTACGCCTCATAACACAATAATTTTTACCCTACTTTTCTTCCATAAATTAGAAAGATCAACTTATTTAACACTATAAAAAATTAACCTTTAATGATAAGATCCTATCATTATTGCATGCTTCTCTAGTAAAAAATATTTAGTGAGAGGAAAATGATCTTTAATGACAGAATCTGTCAATAAAAATTATTTTTCTGTCACTAATTTTTTTTATTAAAGATTAATTTTGTGTAATCCTAAATAAAAATAATAATTATACACTGATAAATACTAATAAATAATTACTTCCGTACTATTCCATTCGGGATAAATAAAATTATATCGGAGGGAGTAATACTTTCCTATTATGGCCTCTTGAATTTAATTGAAAGCATTTGATGCTCTTTTACATTTGTAGAATTATTATTAAGAGTGCCACGCTCTTAATGAGATTTCATGCTAAAATCAATGATGAGAGAATTAACCCATTAAATAATCAAAAATTAAAAACTAAACTCATATTTTAATTAATATTTAATGCGAAACAAATTCACATGTGTAATTTATAATATCGTGGACCAAATTGGTCATAGAAAACGTATGTTTTCCTAAGGTACTAGAGCATGCATGTAATAATTAAAGTTGTCAAGTTTATGGGCGACACACACACATATATATATACTCCCTCCGTCCCAGAGGAACTGGCATGTTTTCCTTTTCGGGACGTCCCAAAGGAACTTGCAAGGCAAAAAATGAAAACATTTTTATAAACTCCACCCTCACAATATCTACATATTTACACAAAATGCCACAACTTTTTCATTTTTTGAGCCCACATTACACTCAATCCAACTAACTTCTTTACTTTTTACATAAAATTTTACCAAATTAACCCTCAAAACACTATTTTTTTTACTTTATTCCTTTTTTTCCTTAATTTGTGTGCCCTCCATCCCTTGCAAGTTGCTCCGGGACGGAGGGAGTATATAATATCCATAGTAGAGTTGTGTAGTAAAATGGAGTTGAATAGTAAAACAATGATCAAATATGGCAAGTTGAAGAGGCTCCAAAATAATTTCGCAAGAAAATAATTTCCAATATGGGTTTTTAAGGAGAAACATATTGATACATTATAGTTCAATCCTTATACAATTATCAACTTGGCCGATTGTCTGTATAGAAAGAATCCGGTTATGAATATGACATGACACTCATGCTTTGGACTATGACCATTCAGAGAGAGAGAGAGAGAGAGAGTCCTGAAAATTGGCATGAGAGTTTTAAATAAAGTGACCTTTAATGCAGGCAGGGCAGGGTGAATAAGCCGCGCGCCCTCTCTCTCTCTCTCTCTCTCTAGAAAAGGGGAAAAACAAAACTCAAAGGGCAAGCTTTTGCGCTCATACAAACAGGCCTTCTCTCTCTGCGGTCATTCTGAGACAGGGTGCTTTCTGTAATCTACTTTTTCCACAGTTGACTCATTGGCCGTTGCTCCATCTTAATTAGATCTTGTTTGGATTTTCTGCAATTCATTGCATCACTCATTTATTTATGAGATTTCCTCCTTTAATTCTACCTCTCCTACTCCTATATACGCCACCTATTACTTTACATTTTCAACTAAACTATTTTTATGCTAATGTTGACTTGACACATATTAAAAGAAACAAAATATATTTTTATTAAATTAAATAATAAAATATAAAAAATATATTTTATTTATTTTTTAGTGTAATTTTTTTTTTTTTGTGAAAAAAATTGAAACGTTCATATAAAAGAATATGAAAATTATCTGGGACTGAATTATTTTAAAAGGGCATGACAATATGACATCTGATTTAATGCAATAATGTATTTTCCAAAGATATTCTCTTTATTCAAATCGGCCTCACAATATCCCATAATATCTTTTGACATATTGCATTAAACCACGTGTAAATGTATGGGCTTATTTTTTTACAGAGGTAGTATTTATAACCTTTATTCTTTAGCTGACTTGACTTGTACATCGCCCAAGTGTAATTAACAAATTGTTGTTATTTATGCAACATGAGGACATGGGTGAGAGTCGCAATCTCATGATCTCTTTCATGGCAAAGGCGTCGATATGGGGACGGCAAGGCCACATTCGAAAGAGGTCACCTCTATGGTTATAAACTTTAAATTTACAAACTTCTTGCTGGAATTTAAAGGATTAAAATCAGAACTAGAGCTAATCTATGGTGAAGTTTGATGATAAAATCAAAGAGAAACAATGGTGAATGCCTTGGTGCCTCTATTCCACTATCTCTACACTTGTTAATGGTAGAAAATCTAATTTTCTTAGGCTTTTATACTCGATCTCCATGTCTCGTTACGTACGTGTCCTTAAATTTAAAATGAAATATACCACATTTTTATCTTGCATGATCGTGTAGATCTACTCGACCAAAGCCATTGGTCGAGCACTAATTTTTTAAAAATGCAATTTTAGCCGCGAGTGCATAGTTGAGTTAGCTATGAATTTCTAGAATTTTTGTACAAACTCGACCTACTAGCATGTTCCTTCGTACATGGTCGAGTAGGGTCATTTTTTACATTTTTCACCTTTTTGCTCCATATTCAACTTATTTTTCTCGTTCAATTTTTCCCGGTTGCTCTAGTCCTTCAACATTCATATTTATTTTATGTATTTTGTTTTTTTTTAAGCTCAAATCCTAAATAAAAATCAAGAAGATCATTAACCAAAATAATTAATCTCCACAAAGGCATTTTAACACACTTTTCTTGCAAATTAAGCATAAAATGAACATAAATAGGACAATACTGCAAGCACTTCTTCTTTCAAATTAAGCATAAAATGAACATAAATAGGACAATATTGCAAGCATTTCTTCACCTAATTAATAAGTGTTAGACTTAACCTTAACCAATTGTGCCAAGTATATCTTTTTGTCACCTCCAGAAATGTTGCAAGTTTTTCCACAAAGTCATAGAGATCATTTTAAAAATAATAATTTCATGTGCGATTTAGAGTATTTAAAGGATAAAAACTAACATATTCTAAACGGGTCAAATCGGTTCAAACAAATTTTCACAAAAGCGAAATGGAATATTCGCGCTCAAGTGTGTTATTATAAAATAAAGTTTATGTCACTATAAATACATATATGTCTTACTCCCACTTTCATCACAAAAACTTATATGAACTTGAGTTCACGCGAATTCGATTTCTTCAAATATCACTACTATTGTTATCCACTATCACTGTATAAATCAAATACTATCCAATCCCACTATTAGTTGCTCATTTTGATATTTATGTTAGTTCCACTATATGTTGCTCATTTGTTTTTTTTTTACCTCTTTTGGAAACTACAATTTCCTTCTTTATTATTATTTTCAATACTTTTTACAATATTCTCATTATTTTTTCACTTTTCTTCATCACATCGCCTATACTATATCAATATTTTATACTCTTTTTAATATTTATACAAAAAAGTAACGAGTAACTTATAGTTGAATGAAGAAAATATTATTTTAATAGTAACAGTTGATATGTTTATACATAAAAGTGATGACATATGAAAGACCATTCATTGTATAACACCCACTGCACTTTCATTTTTCAACCATCCCACCAAATTTTTTACACTTTTGTACAAAATATTACTCCCCCGTCCTAGAACTATTTTGATAATAGTCCTGGACACGCGAACTAAAAAAAATGAGTATATGAATGTAAAGTTAAATAATAAAAAATGTACTTTGTAGATTTTTGTGAGTGTAAAAAGTTTCCTTTTTAGGTGTGTGAAAGTAGAATTGAGACGTCCAAATAAGAAAAGTGTGAAAGTAGTTTTGGGGTACTCCTCTGTTCCAATATAAGTTGCTCATTTTGCTATTTTTTGTCTGTTCCACTATATGTTGTTCATTTACTTTTTTACCTCTTTAGGAAATTACTATTCATTTTTTTTTTATTATTTTCAATATTTTTTACACTATTATCATTACATTTTTTCGTCACAACACTTGTACTATATATATTAATATTTTTATGTAATTTTTAATACTCGTGCCAAAAAAATATGGACGCCTCATAAGACTAATAGCACTACATGCCACATTCTCAAATAAAAAAGAAAAATACTACTACTACTACAATACAATGTGAACAGATCCGGGGGTACTGACTTCACATCTCATTTTCAGTTTGAAAAAGCCACAACATACATTATTGGTGACATTTTCACCCAAACAATAACAATAAATGGATAGAGTCCAAGCAACACTCCAAATCGTACAACCTACATAATGCAGCACAACACATTTTATTGTACACAAGTTATTATAAGATTTGGGAGCTGCTCTATATCCACATTTAGATAGCTCACAAACGTACAACGCCATAAACTTCAAAAAAGCATGCTCCCACCCAGTCAAACTACCTTTTTCTTTTCTTCTTCTTTTTTTTTTTTTTGCATAAATATATTAAATAAATCTTTTATTGGTGTCGTACTACATATCTCACATACTTTTCGTAATTCCATCAACACTTTACTAGACGGCATCGTTTAGCCTTGTCAAGTAACCAAGAGTAGCTGTGTAGGAGCAGTAGATTCCAGTACATAGCTCCACAACATACATACATACAAGTATCTGTATGTATAGATTTTGGTATTGTTTCTCTGTGTGCATGTGTATGCCTACTTATTGTGAGGTGACCTGAGAGAAAGACCCAAAGATTTCTTCAGCTACCAAGATTATGCATTGCTGCCTAAGAAAAAGAATACTTTGTCTAATACTCCCTTCGCTCTCAAATTCTTTTTAATAGGTTGATTTGCATTATTGCACACGTATTAACAAAAAGTGTAATATATGATGTGAAATTAAATAATTAAATATAAAAAATGTACTTTTTTAGAATGAATTGTTTCCTTTTATGTGATATGAAAAAAATTAAAACGTTCATATAAGAAAAATGTTACAATTATCTTGGGACAGAGAGTCCGTTCCAGTAAATAGTAATTGTTGGGTCACGCTCCCTTCGCACCACGTCTCACGGTTCCGTTCTGGACCTGGGTTCAGGCCACCCGCCTAGGTGGACTCTTCATCGGTGTTGAGAGAACGGCAGCCAAGGCCCTTCGGAGGAGGCTGCACTCCAACCACAGGCTACTGCGCTCCAACGGCACTAGAGGATTTCAAATTACATCCGCATCTACAAAGGGGGACAACTTGTGGCTTTTAAAGGAGGCGTCCAATTCTACCTTAGGGTTGGAAACAGAGATGGGCCACATCCACTAAATGGGCCAAAACTCATTGGGCCCAAGCCCAAAAGTAATATTTAAAAAAGGATAAAAAAACAAATAAGAAATATAATGGAACAGATAAAAATAACAAAATTAAAAACATGATATAGTGGGACAGAGGGAATACTACAAAATACTTCTTCCTTAGTAAAATTTGGTTTTGTGTTAAGAAAAGTAGATATGATAAGAAATGTAAGAATATTCTAGTCAAATTAAATACAAAATAAATTATTTAAAAATATTATAGTATTATCACTCATTCCATCCACAATAAATAGATCTTTTTTTTTTTGCACATGGCTTAATAAATATTCATAGGGTATTGTGAGGTCTTTTCATATACTCCCTTCATCCATGAATCTTTTTCCCATTTCATTGTGAGCACGTGAATTAATAAAAAGTAATATTATATTGAAATAATAGATAAAGTAAGAAAAAAGTAAGAGTATTGTGGGACCCAAAATATTATTGTGAGTGTGGGTTGTTTCCAAATAAAAAAATGAGAAAATGTTTTGTGGACAAACAAAAAAGGAAAGTGAGAAATAATTTGGCGGACAGAGGGAGTACAATTTTTATTGTTGTAAATGGATCTCACAATATCTCATAATACCCTCCGTCTCCGACGTATTGCATTAAATCACGTGTAAAAAAGGTGATTTATTTATTGTGGATGGAGGGAGTAAATGTGAGATTCAATGATAAATACTCATTCCGTTCCACTATAAGTTGCTCGTTGCTTTTAAACATACGGATTAAGATAAAAATGAAAAGGTATAAGTGATCTAATAAAAAATGAGAAAGAGTAATAGGAATAGTGTAAAAAGTAATAAGAATAATAATAATAAAGTGAATAGTAATTTTTAAAAAAGATAAAAAGTAAATGAGAAACATACCGTGAAACAGACAAAAATGACAATATGAGCAACATATAGTTGAATAGAGAGAATAATATATACAAATAAATGTAAGTTGAAATTTGTAATTAAAGAAAATTGTTTTTATTTTTTAAAAATTGTACAGACAGACTAATAAAATAATGTGAAACATTATACAGGAATAAATTTGTACAAACAATTTAATAAAATAATGTGAACTATTTTACACGCGAATGTAGGGATTATGTATATATAGTTAAGATTGTTGGATATGCAGTGTGACTAGACACTCGACAGGGTAGAAACAGTGCAGGCAAATTCATTATCATATACTATCATTTCATATCAAATGATGTAATTTTTTGGAGGAAGTACAAAATAATTCAATAAATTCACACAAATTACTTACTATTCCGTAAAAAAAAATACTTTTATGTAAAAAAAATATGCTTTTGCGCAAATATTATAAACCAATTTATATGTAAATCACCCTAATTTTTAGCCACCATCATCTAAATTATTTAATTGAAGACTGGAAAATATAGTTATATATCATATCCACCCATTCATTTCTTATTAAGAAAAATTATTTGCATAGCTTATTTGTCAGCTAGAGTAACAATTAATAAGTGATTTTTTTTTTCTAAAAAGAAAAAATAATGCCGTGGAAGCTGGGAGTTGGTTTTGCACAAATCATTTTCACTTACGTTCATCTGACAAAACAACTAATACGCAGTACATTCTAATACAATGCTTACTTCATTTCACTATATAAAATTCTCATTTCATTTCACAGTATAAAATTCTTATTTTACCAGTTTCATCTATCTCACTATTTACTACTCACTCCGTTCCAGATGTGTTTTCACCTTTGGGATGAAACAACTTTTAAGAAAGTAGAGTGTTGTGTAAAGTTATATTATTAAAATAATGAGATTAGTTGGATTGTGAGGATAAAATTAAAGTAATAGTTTTCATTTATAGGGTGTGAAAATAATTATGGGACGGACGGAAAAGGAAAGTGTGAAAACAATTATGGGACGGAGGAGTAGTAATTTTATTTTTGAATATAAAATTAAAATATTATATATATACACTTTACTTATATTTACATATTTACCGTTCATTTATTCTTAATACTCATATACTATTATCTTCTTCCTTGTCACTTAATATCTATATTTTATATCTTTCTTAAACTTATCCCCAATAGCATTAATGGGTCAGGATATACCGGGAAAGAAGTGTAGGAATATAGTGCATCTGATGGCTGAAATATAATAAATAATAAAACAGAAAATCAAGGTTCGTGAAGAACATGATATCCTTAAAACAAATAATGCCCCTCACTCTAGCTGCTTAGTAAAACACGGGACACTTGTTTCCCAGGATACAACGATTGTAGTAACGGTATAGCACAATATCTTGCTAAAACGAACTGAGAAATGTTCGAATTATCACCGGAGTAAGAACGAAAATAGCAGAATAATAGGGCAAATGAAAGTGGCAAATACCGGAAAAGTATCTGTATATTTTTCCACTCAAGCTCTCGTATTTTTTGTTTGTTGTTTTTCTTGCAACACATCAGAATACTATTTATAGTATTCAAAAATGATTGTAGGATCGTGGTCATAAAGACCTATAAATGGTCTTGACCGTAACCTGAAAAACGTCTGAATTAATTGCATTTGCTTAGAAATTTTAAGTTTCAAAACATGTTATTACAGTAGAAATTTAATTATGTCAGATGGACTGAAGTCGTTTCTTAGGACCACTCAGGATCGCCTTTCAGGATCCTCTCATGAATTCCTCTTTTCAGAATTCAGGATCTTAGGACTCAGGATCGTCTCTCATGACTCTTGAGAGATCGCCTCTCAGGATCTTCCTCAGGATCTCTCAGGTCAAGACTTCCCTCAGGATCTCAGGTCAAGACTTCAGGAAAGTACTCATGTCAGGACTTCAGGATTCTCTCAGGAGAGTCAGGACTTCAGGATCTTTCTCAGTGCAAAAATTTCTACGTGAGAAATAAAATTTAGGCAAAACTTAGCTTGTCATGCCGCCAACAAATCGTTGCTCGCACACAAGTTCGAGGTTTTTAGGCCAAATTCGGTCATGATTAGCACCCCCTACTCTCACGCGTAGAGTGTGGAAGAGCATAACCTCATAACTTTCTTATAAGCTAAAGATGAATTTCTTCTTATATATATACTCACTTCCTCAACAACATTTTCCAATGTGGGACAAATGCTTTTAGTTTTTCCTTTCATTTCTCATTTCCCTTCTTTCATATTTCTCATTTGTTACAACAAAATTAAAATCTCAATTTCTCATTCACCCAATATCGGAATTGGGCGAGTAATATACCGAATCAAAGCTCTCTTCGAGGAGCACATATTCCAACAAGAAGGAGTAACTAAAATTATCAAACTAATAAAAGCAGTTACTATCTGATTAACCCCATTTGTCCGTACATCTTTCTTCTAATTTTGTTAACTATTACTCCCCCGTTCCAATGTAAATTTCATTGCTTTTGGACAAAATATTGAAAAAAGTATAAAATATAGATATAATACAACGGATTGGGTGTGATTGAGAGAGAAGAGAATACATGAGTATTAAACTTAGATGAGTGGTAATGTGTAAATAAAAATAAAGTGTATGAATTTAATATTTTTATTTATGTCCATAAATGAAATGAGAAGTTTCCATTAGAATGGACAAAAATAATAAAATGAAATGTTTATAATGGGAAGGAGAGAATACTATTTTTTTCGTTACCATTTATCCAATTATGGCTTAATTACTCTACACTGACAAACAATCATTAATCTAATAAATATATCATAAAATGCCCCAAAATACCCTATAAGAGCTATTAAAATAAACGAGTTGCTCGTGAGCTCGGCTCGTCTCATTAAGACTCGACTTGATGTGTTAAACGAGCCGAGGCGAGCTAAAAAAATAATCATTTGCTTAACGAGCTCGGCTTGACTCGACTCGGTAAACTCAAAAAATAGGGGTTATTTTATAAATATTATATAATTTAGGGTATAAAATAATAATATTTTACCTAATAATACAAGTCATATTCTTAAATCACTCATATTTTTTTAGGATATTCGAGCTCAAGTCGAGTTTTGCACGTAAATTTCTAGCTCAAACTTAATCTAACTTAAATGAGCCGAGCCGATTCGAACTCGATTTTGAACTCATTTTTCTTAACAAGCTGAGCCAAACCGAGTTTGATAAATTTAACGACTTGAACCCAGCCCGCACTACTCGGGCTCGCTCAGCTCGTATAACAGCTCTAACCCTATTTTTCTTTTTCTTTAAATATGTCCAAAAATAAATAGACATAGATTTCTTGAATAGATGGGAGTTCGTTTAATAAAATAATCAATAATGTTAAAAAATTCACCTGAAATGCAAACCAAGTGCTTGATAAAAATGGTTATATACAATATTTTGTCCAAAGCTTGTTTAAGCTTCCACGAAAGTTGTTGTAATTTTTCACATGCATACCATGTGTATGATAAAATTGATGTGATTGATATTAAATTATGTAAAATAAATGTGTAATTGTACAATAGGGGTGAATCTGATTGTGTATTTTTAATAAGATTTAATGTGCAAATTCAAAAAGTGGATGAGATAGAGAAAAACTAACCCCCTATCTAAATGGATATTCCCTGCGTCTCAAAACTACTTTCATTGTTATTTTGGACATGTGAACCAAGAAAAAATAAATATGTGGGCGTAAAGTTAAATAAAAAAATATATTTTATTAACTTTTATAAATATAAAAAGTTTTCGTTTTAATAGTATGAAAATGGAGTTGTGACATTTAAATACGAGCGAAAAGACTACATTTTAAAACAAAAACTCTGAAATAGAATGCATTTTGAGGTATGTATGCAAATAATGAAAAGAAAGGGTAAAAAGGAAAAGGGGAGAGGGAGGAAAAGCAAAAGAAAATGTCTTTCTCAAGCACGGATCCCTATAGAATGCTGGAAGGATGCCCAGCATTGCTCGCTGGAACTCATTCTTTTTGTTTAGTTCAAATGCCCCCTTGCTTTCTTCTCTTTATCAATACTCTTTTCAGAGAGAGAGAGAAAATGATTCATCACTGATCCGATCGATGCCCTTTGCCTTAGATTTTCCCTTAGGATATCAACCTCTGCAGCTACACAACAAAAACCTCCTCTCTCTCTCTCTCTAAATTTGATTTCCCACATCATTAGCTTAATCATTGACGTCAAAATATAAAAACTTCCCTATATATACACAAATCTTGTTGCCCCCCTTTTGCATTTTTAAAATGAGTAATGATAGCAATCAAGACAACACCAACAACTTGCTGGGCTTCTCTCTCTCTGCCCCCGCCATGGATGCTGATCATCAACCTCAGCCCCCTGTTAACTTTCCGTCCACTTTTAACTATCCGGGGACTTACTACGTCGACGGAGATAACGCTCCTGGTGGCTTTTATTCTCATTTAACTGTAATGCCACTCAAATCCGACGGCTCTCTCTGCTTGATGGAAGCCATCAACAGATCACAGCCCCAAGGTTGAACACTTTTACCTTTTTACCGCGTTAAATGTGGCCTTTAAATTACTAGTAACTTTTTACTGCCGAAAATTACAGCGCCAAAGCTTGAGGATTTCTTCGGGGGAAATCACTACGACAGGGGGGGAATGGCTCTGAGTTTGGACAGCCTTTACTACCACCACGCCGCCGACAACCAGAGCAACTCCGGCGGCCATCATTTTCTGACGCACAGCTCCGGCGCCGACGACCTTCAGCAGTACCCCAACTACTCTGCATTCCGAGAAATCTTCCACCCAACAATGGCGGAAGATGAAATGAAGAACTTGGTGCCGAGGGGCTACGCCGGCGGCAATGCGGCGGATGAGAACGGCGGAGAATCGGCGGGATACGGAGATTTGCAGTGCCTGAGCTTGTCGATGAGCCCTGGGTCACAGTCGAGCTGCGTGACGGGGTCCCAATCGACCGCCATTGTTGAATGCATCGAGAACAAGAAAAGGGGCCCTGACAAAGTTGATCAGAAACCGATCGTTCATCGCAAATCTCTCGATACATTTGGCCAGCGGACATCGCAGTACAGGGGCGTCACTAGGTTCATTCGATACATTTTCTTATTAATTAGTAATTTCTTATCGGGTGAAAGTCACGTGACAAAAAAAAAAACGACCTCGTTTTGCAGAATTTGAAAAAGTAAAAATGACTATTTATGTGGATTTCTCTATGTATTTACTTTAGGCATAGATGGACAGGGAGATATGAAGCACATCTATGGGACAATAGTTGCAAGAAGGAAGGGCAGAGTAGAAAGGGAAGACAGGGTTAGTGAGAGAGAAACATATTTAATTAATAAATTCCTTTTCTTTTTTATTATGATTATTTTTTCTGATTACTAATTTGAGTATGTTCTCTCTCTGTACTAAATGAATATGTGGGATGGCTATGAACGAACACCTTTTTCCAGTTTACCTAGGTAAAATGCTTTAGTAATTTTTTTTCTTTTTGTATTATTACTCCACTTTTTGAGTGATAAATAATTAATACATCTCCACTTTATCAATGCTATTTTAGGGGGATATGATATGGAGGAAAAAGCAGCAAGGGCTTATGATTTAGCAGCGCTCAAATATTGGGGGCCTTCTACTCACATCAATTTTCCGGTACTAAGTAATTAATTAAATTTTTTTTTTTGCTTAATTTAAATAGCAAGAAACTTGACACGAAACAACGTCGTTTTGCAGTTGGATAATTATCAACAACAACTTGAAGATATGAAGAACATGACTAGGCAAGAATATGTTGCTCACTTGAGAAGGTAGATTCTAATTTGTGTGTTTTTAATTAGCATAATTAATATTCTTGCTTTGTTATGATCAACATTTTTTTTTATTTATAATATGTTGCAGGAAAAGCAGTGGTTTTTCTAGGGGAGCTTCGATTTATAGAGGCGTGACAAGGTCTTGATATATGAAACTATTGAATTTATTTATTTAAATTTAAAGCACGATTTTATTTTGATGGATTTTGAGTTTGTGTATTGTTCTTTAGCAGGCATCATCAACATGGGCGTTGGCAAGCTCGGATTGGCCGCGTTGCCGGAAACAAAGATCTTTATCTTGGCACGTTCAGTAAGTATTTGTCGAATCGAATAAAAAATATTTGATTATTTTTTACGGGTAGGATTATTTAAATCCTATTTTTGATACTTAGAGAGCTTTTGTCAATTGGTGTTATTGCAGGCACTCAAGAGGAAGCGGCGGAGGCGTACGACGTGGCGGCCATCAAATTCCGGGGCGTAAATGCCGTGACCAACTTCGACATATCTCGTTACGATGTGGAGCTGATAATGGGAAGTAGTGGCCTTCTATCCGGTGAAATGGCTAGGCGTATCAAAGATGTTCCCCCAGCTGCCATTTCGTGTAACGACAATTCGTTCAACAATCAGCTGACGACTAATCTTAGCAACGGCGTCGTTTCCAAAGAGAGTGGCCCGAATGTGGTGTCCGAGTGGCGAATCGAGGGGGGCAAGATAGGGAGTCATTTGTCGAACACATCTTCGTTGGTGACGAGCTTGAGTAGTTCGAGAGAAGGAAGCCCCGATAGAAACAATGTCGTCCCAATGCTCGTCCCCGGGCCAACGACGAGTGCCGTCACTTCTTGGGTCCCTATTAGGCCTCAAGTGCCTTTGTTTTCTGGATGGACTGATGCATCATGATCGTATGAAGTATTTTATGATTTGAGGTCACTTTTGCTTGTACAAATTGGGTCTTATTAACCTCGATGTGAGATCATTTTCTAAATTAAAGGCACAAATCATGGTTGATTTGTTTTGGGTGGTAACATTTTGTCAACAAGTTTCAAACTTTTGCTGCGACATTTGGACATCTTTAAATTACACCATATTGACGTTGTCATCATGTGCTAGCTCAGTTTCATATTAATTGTTACTTTGCATATTAAATTAATTAATTATTACTATTTTAGCAAAATTTCAACATTTCTCTCGTTATGTAAACCTATAGGAATTTTTTTTACCCCTTCATTAGAATAATGAGTAAATTTGTCAAATTTTTATGTTGAAGATAATTAATATTCTTTCTGTATCATATCACTTTTATCTATATTTTAAACGTGTAATGAGTAGAGTGTTAATGGTAATTTCGTAAAATTTAATTATTAAAGTAAAAAAATTAATTCTCTATATTTTACATGTGTAATGACTAATGAGTAAGTGTTGAATAATAATTTTGTAAAATTTAATTGTTAAAGTGAAGAAAATAGATGGATTAAGGGGGTAAAATATAATGAATTTTTTTATGTAAATATGTGGATATTATAAGAATGGAATGTATGAAGATAAAATTTTCATTTAGTGCAAACTATTGTTCACAAGAAACAATAAATAATGATCAATTAATATTGGCGACTAAAATTATTAAATGAAAACAGTTAATATTGTTCTGTATAATAACGAGCAATATTTTTCAATGCAAACAACTAATTATTACTTCCTCCGTCCCATTTATATCTTCGCACATTCATTATTAGTTTATTTTAAATAGGATTGTATTTATAAATTGTGTTTATCATTTTAAAATAATTATTAAATTCCATTATAAAATTAATCGCCGGTGATGAAATGATCACAATGCCCATCTATTATTAGCTTCATCACCTCATAAAAATCTCAATTGTTAATCTTCATATATTCTCAAGTGTAAGGCAAAATTAATATGGGATGAATGTATTAGAAAAATTACACATCATGTACGATGTAATTCTTATATATATACAATAATTTGTATTACCCTACTCATTATCACGTGTATATTTTTTAAGAATTCAAGTTAATTATTATGCATAAAAATTATTACATAAGTATTATTACTCACCTGGCCACCGGACTCCTCACTTGAGTAGATGATCCTGGTTCGATTCTCTTTGGGAGCGGATTGGAGGTTGACTAGGAGTTTATTCTTGGAATGTTTGGGACTTGGTGTAATTAACTACTAACAACTAACATTTATCGATAAATTTTATTTTTATTTTTATACGATAATATTAATGTTTAAATAAATCGAGTTTGCATGAATTTAAATTCACAAAATTTTTAATATTTTATCACATGATGGTTTTTATGATTTATTTCCCAAAGAAATGTCAATTTCCCGTACCCGATTAAGGCCTAGTAACCATGTATTAATTCAAGTTGACTCGACCACAATTAGTTAAATCCTCGAAATTCAACACATGACGAAAGCTTTCCCAGCAGAGTAATCAGAATTTATTTGGTCCAATATTTCCCTTTTTATAGCATCTTGTTTTGGCATTTTAAATCAAGACATCTTCTCATCTTACAACGTAATCAACTTCCCCTTTACTCATCATACTCTCTGCTGACCTCTACCATGAAAATGATGCCTAAAAGGTTTTCTACCGTCAACAAATTTCATTTAAACAAGTGTAAATTCAAAACAAACTATCATTTACTAAAAATTTCAGTTCGATAATTGATATCGAGCAAATTTATACACGTTTAATAAAATTTTAAGCTCAACTCAAACTTAATTAATAAGTAAATAATATAAAACTATTCGAGCTGGACTCAATCAACTAATATCGAACATATAGTTTCAACACACATTTAAACACTTGCGTATTTATCACTTGACTCGATTCATTTACACCTTTGTAGTTAAATCTTTTGAATTAATTAACTGCCATTTAATCAATGTGCGACAGAAAATGTGACCATGAATGGCCATATTTTTGGAAGAAGGAACAGTATGCAATGATGCTTGTTTGAGAGAGTGTGATGCAAGATTTGCCGGCCAATACATAGGGGGGGTTTTACATTCATTGCCCCATCATTACCAAAAAAAATAAAAATAAATAAATAAAATTCTACTGCATGATTGCGTTTTTACGTACTCTGTAGCCTTACAAAAACCATCATCATGTCCTATTCCTATAGTTGTCTACACACCACAATTAAACTTTAATTTGTGAGCTTAAACCAACGTTGCAAAGTCCACGTCACTTTTTTTTTCTCGTCTCTATGTTATATTTCTAATAGTATTTTAACGTGTAAGTTTCTTGTGCACCAGTTACATTGTGCAACTCAAGTTTATTTTTAAAAAATTGAACAATTTATTACATAAAAGTTACACAACTTATTACTGAAAAGTTACACCATTAAAGATACACTTTTCAGTAATAACATGTGTAACTTTTCTATAGTATTTTGTGTAACTTTTTAGAAATGAACTTGACTTGCACGGTGTAATTGGTGCATACAAGACTAAGTTTATTTTCACCCATTAATTTATAAGTATATTTAGGTACATATTTATATATATTAATTAATTAGTCAAATATTTGTAACGTCGGAGCTTTATTTTAAAACTATAAGATTGTATTTATTATTTATTTTGATACACACATATTGTGTACTTATAACACAAATAATATCATTAGATTGTACGTGGTATGTTGATAAAAAAAATTTAACAAATTGTTGTCGTGCAAAATTGAATAATAAGAAAAGAAAAGAAAATACCGTGTTTAAAACATAAAAGTGTTCTTATTTATATATAAAGTGAAACATGAGCTCTCATAGACTTTCTTGTACACGTCGGTTTTTTTATGGACTGTCATCTCTATTTTAGTTACAAATTAAAATTTTGACTCTTTTTTAGTTAGTAACTCTTGCAACATACAACTAAGTCATAATTAAAAATAGGATTTTTTTCAATAATATGTTAACACGTGACATCGATTTACCTTAATTTTTATTTATTGCCATTGCATAAGAAACAATCAACAAAAATTGTTTTCTTTGAGACTTAAAAGATAACGTATCAGATGGAATTAATGACACTCTTGGGAGAAAAACTCGATGACCTGCATTGCCTCAACACATTCAAAAAATATATACTCCAAGTTTTGTAAGTATCAGCCTAGTTTCATTATACAAACCAAATGAATAGTCTATATTTCTCAACAACATCATAGGGGTAACAACCCAACTTTAGCTCGTAATTAGAAACACTTGAACACTTAATTAATTTCATTATAGCGTATGCCAATCTGCCAATATGTAGACAATTGAATCATTTTTTTATGCACTGTATGAACTTAGATATGTTTTTATATAATTAGTATTATATCTACAACATGAAGTGTTGATGCCAATATAGCACGATCTTTTAAAAATATTGGATCACCCCTGAATCCATATAAGATGAATATATGTTTAGTACAATGAATAAAATTGAATAACGTAAAAATTCTAGTACAAGATCTACATGAATCTCACTCTAAATTTCCAATGTTCCATCTCCAACACTAGCAATCTATTGGAGAATTATTTTTAATTTATTATATTCAAATGCACCAAAATAGCAGGTGTAATAGATGATTTATATATGGTACTTCTATAATAAAAGCAGCTTATTAATATTTTCTTTTTCTTAAAAATTATTCTTTCGATTTGAATCTAAGACCATTACACATACAATATTTTTTTAAGATGGCAATTTCAAAACAAGATCTCTCTATTTCATTTGACAAAACTTCATGTGAATACTAATTCAGGTGATCTCGATTCTTAACTACTCCTTTTATTTTGGAAGTGTCTTCACACCTTTTTTTCGAAGGGAGTATCATTTTTATTCATATATCACTATTTTAAATTTGATTTATTTTTTTAAAATGGGAATATATATATATATATATATATCAGTTAGGAGATGTTTGGTTTCTTAGATAGGATAGATTGAGTAGGATAGAATTCCAATTGATTGTATTAATTGCAATTCTAATTTTAAAATAGTATGTGTTTGGTATTTATGATTGTTTTCTTAAAATTAATCTGATATAATAGTTGGGATCAAATTATCCTTTTTTTGTAGGATTATGTTGAATTCAAATATCGGGTCAGGATTTAATCCTGGACTTAAATCCTAAAAACCAAACATAATTTTATTTAGAATTAGGAACTTAATCCACTCTAATTTATGATGCAAAACACCCCTTATAGTTTATATGTATAATAATAATACTTAAAAAACCAAATTCACATGAAACAGCTTATTTTATTGACTAGAATGAAAGATGAGATTATTTTTCTCTCTAATTTTAATTGTAGTCTGAAGCGGGCCTAATTGCTGTAAACCACAAACCCATCTTTCAATTGGGCTGGGCTTTTAGAAACGGTGGCCCAGAACATAGCCAATGTCCTATTCCTATCATACCTTTCTATTTTATTAATTAAATAAAATAAAGAGAACTTTTTTTAACCATAGTTTTGTATCAATGTACGTATTGTGCAATTTAATATATTTATAAATAGCATTTATTATTTTTTCTGAACGTTATACATTTTATCAGTTGAAACTATTTAGTAAAAATAAATGTAACTATTATGTGAAAACAATCACTTAAGTAGTGCATAACATAACTCTCTCTTTTTTTTTTCTTTTTTCTTTTAACAGAAATCACCCCACGAGAGGTTAAGCAAACAAAGAGGCAAGTTTACGAGTAAAAATAATTATGACAACGAGTATAAAGAATGCTATTGATATAACATATTTTGAAATTCAGAAAAAAAAAAACATAAACACAAATATAAGCATAAAAAATCAATTAACTTATGAGCAAAGAGTAGAGTTGTAAACGAATTGACGCGAATACTATTGTATTCATATTCATAAAAATATTCAAATTCGATTTTATTCGAATATTAATATTGATTCGTATCCAATTCGTAGTTACTATTCGAATTATTTGATACTCCTCTATCCATAAAAGAGGACTTTAAATCTCCTATTATTCAAAGCACAAATTAATTTGAAGTAGAAGTAAAGACTAATGAATAAAAATAAAAAATAAATAGGGAGAGAAGCAATTTTTTTTATTTAAAATACACAAATAATAGGGAAAATGTTTTTTTAGGACACTAACTATAGGGTAGTTGGAATTTAAGGACACTATGTTTTCGGGCTTAGAAAAGTAGGACAATAATTTTAAAAAGTTGTAAATGTAGGACAATTGAGCCCGAATTAGATTTGACTGGGCTTAATTAACACATGTAGGCCCGATTACAGTCCCCGTATTAAAATTTTGCCACATAATTTTCCACATCACTTTTTTTTAATTAAAAAATATCAAACTTTAATTCATTTTATTAGTATAGCCACATCATTTTTTTAGATCTTTTAAATTTAAAAAAATTCAAAAACTTTTTCAGATCCACGAAAATAGTAAGCAAACAACATTATTTCTAAACAAATAGAACAAAATCTGGACAAGTGGTTCACTAGAAAACACACGCACGATGCGCTGGTGGAGCAGCTCGCGCGACTGCACCACACCGGCGACGCCCTGTGCGTGGCGGAGGTGTTGGCGAAGAAGAACTACGGCGCTACAGCGATTACATTTTGCCCTATAATCAACGCCCTGGCGAAGAAGAGGGACATTTCCGCCGCGTGGCGCGCGGTGGAGGTGATGCAGGCGTGCAACGTCCGGCCTAACTTGACCGCGTTTAATTACATCCTGACGGCGTACTGTTGCGTCGGGGACGTAGCGGCGGCTGCCGACGTGTTGGAGAAAATGGAAGCGGAAGGGTTGAAGGGCGATGCGGTGACGTACGACGCGCTAGTGCTCAGCGCGTGTAGGGCGGGGAAGATGGAGGAAGCTTTGATTGTGATGTGGAGAGCGGTGGAGGAAGCGGTGTCGGCGTTGTTCTCAACGTACACGCACATTATAAAGGAAATGTTGGATTGTGGGTATTATGTGCATCTCCGCCGTGGTGCGCTGGATTTGGGGGTTTTAATTTTGCTCGATTTTTCTGCGATTATGGAACCATGAATTAGGGCTTTTGTTCTATTATTTTAGAAATAATACTGTGTGCTATTTTCGTGGATTGAAAAGGCTTTTGAATTTTTTAAAATTTGAGAGATCTAAAAATGATGTGGTTGTACTAATAAAATGAATTTAATTTTGATATTTTTTAAATTTAAAAAAAAAAGTGATGTGGAAAATGATATGGCAAATGTTTAATACATGGCGCTGACGGGGACTATAATCGGGCCTACACGTGTTAATTAAGCCCAGATAAACCTAATTCGGCTCAATTATCCTACATTTACAACTTTTTAAAATTATTGTCCTACTTTTCCAAGCTCGAAAACATAGTGTCATTAAATTCCAACTACCCTATAATTAATGTCCTAAAAAAACATTTTCCCCAAATAATATATATAAATTTAACATTCAACTGTAGAGATGTGTTTTAGTGAAAGGGCCCGACTATATACCCCTCCATTTTATAAGATACACCTACATACATTATCAAATATATTTTTATCTATTTCTACCATAAAAAATTGAATTAAATATATATTAATTTTAATATATCCATAAAAAATAATTATTAAATACATATTTTTCTTAACTTGCTGCTGTCTTCTATCAATTTATTATTAGACGTTTCAAAATGAAGAAAAAAAGAACATTGGTAGGAATTGTAAAAATGTTACAGGAGCTTAGAAATGAACCCGAGGGACTTAGAAAAATAAATGGGCCATCCTTAAGATTTAATAACTATTTCTCTTAAAATGGAAATTAGGTTTAGAAAGGGCATACTTAAGATTTAATATAATGGGCCATCTATATTGGCCTTAATTTGTAAGACATTGACTCTGGGTTAAAATAAATGTGTATGGTGTGAACTTTTGCTAACAATGTAATATATATGTTTCTAATGTTATATTTAGTAATTAAATTTGAAAATAAGAAGTGAAAAATTTAACTAATTATTAATTAATATAATATATATATTTAATTATTTATTCGAATATCGAATCGGATACTATAATATTTGTATTTGATTGTTAATCGAATCGAATATTTATATTCGAATTCGAATCACAAAATTAGGAATATGAATATCAAATCGAATTAAAACTATTTGATTCATTTACAATCCTAGCAAAGAGGCTCCTTGATCTCTTCGTCCAGCTAAAAGTGACATGATCGATCAAATAATTATGTTATGTGAATTAAATTATTCAAAAGTTCATCTAGACTCGTTAATGCTCGAATCGTATACCTAAAATGGGTGGAGACCGAACTCATTAGATACTCATTCTATTAACTAGTTGTCTCAACTCTCAAGCTCATTTGATTCCAAATTTGGGATTTTTTTTTATATTTTTATTATGTTCTGTTAGGGTCAATTTGACTCGATTGACTCGTTAAACTTTTTTATGAGTCTAGTTCATTTTCTTACTCGTTAATTTTATCAAACCAAGTTCGAACTTCAAGTTTTTTTTGCTTAATTTGAATAATAGCAGATCAATCACTTGCATGTCAACTTTCAAAATGTCTTGAACTAGTAGCTTAATATAATTGAGATCAAATTTGGAATAGAAAATGAGTCGACTTCAAGTATAACTTGTCCAGCAATAAATGCACTTTTAGCAGAAAGTGTACGAGAGAAAAAATTGCACTTTTAATAAAGAGGTACGCAGGAGCGTGTGTATTTTAGGAAATCATTAGAGCATATCAATCTTAATTACTCCCTCCGTCCAGAAAAATTGGACTACCTTGGCAATTCACAGTTATTAAGAATAGTTGATGTTGATATGTAAAAGTGAGTATACTAGTATAAAAAAATATTTAATTATTAAAAAAAGTACTTGATGTGATGTGTAAAAGTGAGTATATGTATATAAAAAATGAAAATAATGATGGTAAGTTTTTCATTTTAGGTAAGTAGACCATTTACTGTGGACGACCGTTTAAGGCAACGTGGACTATTTATCGTGGACGGAGGGGGTAATTTTTTTAAAAAAAAAAGGTAAAATGCTACTCCCTCAGTTCCGTAGGAATTTGAACCCTACGGGATGACACATTTTTTAAAGAAACTGAGTTTTATATATAAAGTAATACCATATGAGTAAATATATATACGTGTATGTTTGTAAGTGTACACGTAAATTAATATTTCCTTTTTTTTTAGTGTGTAAATTTGTGTAAGTCGTTCAAATAAAAAAAGTATGCAAATTGTTGTGAGACAGAGAGAATATTTCTTTAACAAAAAAAAAATCAAATTTTAGAATGTTTTATATACTTTTTTTTCATAGAAATAAGTAAACTTGAAAAACTTGTATTCATCTCATAAATGATAAATCATATATATATTGTACTAAAATTTGTGAACTAATAATATGAAGGTAGCCGTGCATAACATAATTCAAAGTTGATGTAAGGAAGGGTTAGTTTTGGGACCCCTTTGGCTCACACTTTATAAAGTTATTCTTCCAACATTATTGTCCAATGTCGCGTGGTAATAATGATCTCTTTCATTTTCACTCATCATAACCACACAGACCATCAGACCAATGTGGGTCGGGTTTTTAGTTACAACTTACAACTCACCACCAATCCGTATCCAGATCCGGATTTGGGGAATCTATCTCTTCCAGCTGTACACACACATATATATAGATATATTATCATTCATAAAATTTTAAACAAAGGAAAGTCTCATATGCAACTGGTATACGGTGCACTCACTTAATATTTAAAATTGTTTATGCTGAAAAGTTGCGGATTGATATACCGAAAAGTTGCGGATTAATATAATGAAAAATTTAGACTGTTATCGATTTTTCAGTGTAAACTTTTCAGTATATCAACCTGGAACTTTTCAGTGTAATCAACATTCATTTTTTAGTATAAAGTGTTTCAACTGTTGAATGAGTGCACCGTTCACCTGGTGCACAAGAGACTTGCTCTTTAAACAATAGTAACGCATAAGCAAAATAGTAATATTTGAAAAAAAATACACTTTTTGTCTACACAGATCAATATACTTTTTTTTTTTTTTGTAAAGTCTTGTACGAAATGATTCGTGATAAGCTTATTATCAAATGTTTGACCAAGAGTGTCAAAAATCTCATTTGAAGTACCAAAGAAATATATCAATGATATTAATTTATAATGAGTAAGTAATATGCACCAGTTACACCGTACAATTCAAGTGTACTTTTAAAAAGGTAAATAATTTATTACTGAAAAGTTGCACAAATTATTACTGAAAAGTTACACTATGAAAGATACACTTTTCAGTAATAACATGTGTAACTTTTCAGTAGTATTTTGTGTAATTTTTAAAAAATGAACTTGAATTGCACCGTGTAATTGGTGCATACAAGACTAATTCATTTATAATTGTTAATTTTTGATACTCCTAATAAATATTTTAATACATTTAATTAAATATATAATATTTTAGAACAATTTAATGATAAACGGGTTATAAATCATTTTCATATAAAATCACAATTACCCTTTGTTTCATCCTTCTTTTATTACTCCATATGTCCCATAATTGTTTTCACACTTTCCTTTCCTGTCCGTCCCACAATTGTTTTCACACTCTCTAAATGGAAACTATTACTTTAACTTTATCTTCACAATCCAACTAATCTTATTATTTTAATAATATAACTTTACATAACACTCTACTTTTTAAAAAAATTGTGTCATCCCAAAGATGAAAACACCTCTGAGACAGAGGGAGTATATTTTATGCTCTCTAGTGCCGTGTGGTTAATCTGGAACGTGGCAAATCCAAACCCTGAGTTGTAAAGTTGTTTCATTTCATAATTATTAATATTAAAATCCAGAATTTGAATTTTTTTAAAATTTTAAATAAAGAAATTATGTACCACCACACCTTCAAATCGTTGGTGCCCCTGAAAAATATAATGTTTAATAGGTACCATAAATGTGAGTCGTGGTGATTAGAAATTCAACTCGTAATCATTAGGAAAGCCGTGTTTGTGTGTCTGATTTTAGTTTGTAAATCAACATCCGAGCAACCAATTTTGTCTACCCAAGTAGGGGCAATATATATGAACTAGAATGAAAAATGGGAAATTTCTAGCTCAATAAGTGCTTTCTAGAGTATTCAGAAATATCCATTTCTAGCTTCTAAATAATCAATTCATTTTTTTAAACAATAAATCTTAATCGTTAGTAGTTACAAGTTAATTTATCAAGTCTCTCAAATACTCTAAACCAACCTTATATCTCCAAATCAGGTGAACTAGCTAGCTCACCTGGTCATTGGGCCGCACACTTAAGTGAGTGGCCTGATTTGATTTCCTTGAGGAATCAATTCATTTTGTTAGTTGGTGTAGCCGAGTTGGTAAAAATTGTGGTGAAAATTTGTTTGGCATTCGAATTTGAATTTTAGATGAGATAAATTTTATTGTAATATTATGAAGAAAGACTTGATTCGTTGGCTCTCTCACTCGACAATGGCAAATGTTCCATGAACAAAAGATATGCACATTGACATCTTTTTATAAATAAAATAAATAAATAATGAATTAAAAGCATTAATAAATTTGCTAACATTTTAAATTCAGTAAATTGTAAATGTAGAATTTATAATCTTCTTCTCACCAGTTCTCATCCACGTTTTTCTCCTTTTCCAAATTGAATTTCTTCGATTTAAAACTATTTCATGATGAATGGAATATTTTCTTCCCAAAATAAAGATCTCATCAAGATAATTTGACAATATTTTCTAAATTTTAATTTTTAACTTTCGATATATATTTTTTTACATATTCTTATGACAGTATGTGTTTCTTGAACCCTCACTAGTTCTTAGTTACGAGGTTATTCGAGAGGATATACATCCCTCCTCAAATTCTCATTAATCAAATTTAACAAGGGGTTTTCCATGTATTTTTCTCATTGTTGGTGAATTTTTTTGTGGTGGATTAATTGTAATATTTCTATTATCTTTTCTTGATTCAAACTACAAAAAATTAAAAACATTTGAACTTTTTCGTATTCATTTTTGTTATCATAAATAAGTAGTATTTGTGTGAATAAGTTAAATCGTGTAGTTGATTTTTAAATAATATTATTTAGTAAAATGAGTAATACTATTCAAATGCACAATTCAATTAGTTTTTGAATGATATCTGTCATGAGTATGAGTTCCAAGAATATCAAATGGCGACAGCCTTGAGGATCTCGTTTGAAACTACTTAAATGGGTTAGCCCCATGATATTTAAATAAAGCAATTAAAAGATATTAGTTCAAACACAAATGAGATCCTCAAAGCTGTAGTCATTTGATATTCTTGGAACTCGTACTCATGACAATATCATTCAATTACGAATATATCATTCAAAACTCAAAAGAAGTGCACATCTAGTAAAAAAATTGTTCTCATTAATAAATATCCACTTATTGAAAAGAGGGAGATTGGAAAAGAGAAAATCTAGCAGCTTTGCTACTACATATGACTATCCTTAATGAGCTTCATATGATGAGGAGTAGATTCTTCATTTTTCTTTTCTTAATTCAAACTACATTCCACTAAAAACATTTGAATCTTTTCATATTCAATTTTGTTTTCCTCGAACAATTGTCTATTCATGTTCGTCTACTGATTTAATACATCAATGCCCTTTGACTAAATTAAAACGTGTTACATATGTCCTCGTGTCTATAAAAACATTGTCTTTATGATGACTTAATTATGACTCCGCTAACTATAATTACTTAGCAAGTACTCCCAATGTCCATGACACACTATTAAAAAAAAAAAAAAAAATCACAGATTGAAACAAAAATAATGCAACATTTTCAAATAGGTACAAAATATTTGCATAATAATATAAATATAAGTTGAATAATATAGAATTTTTTTTATATTGTACCAATATGAAAATAGTGCTTATTTTTGTACCATTTCATAATTGGCCCAAAAAAATTATATTGAAAATATAAATAAAATAAAGAAAAAGTAGAATTATTGTGGGGCTTAAGTTTTTGTTTATAAGTGTAGTTTATTATTTTTAAAAAAGAAAAGAAGAATAAGATTGATAAACTATCCAAAAAAAATTATAAATAAGATCGACAGATGGAGAGAGTATCGTTTATCATGTTTTGTAAGAATTGTCCTCCTATTCTTTCTGTTCACTAAATTATTTTTTATTTTCATATTTTGTTTGTCCATAAATTTTTTTCTCATTTATTTATTTGGAAATAACTTATACTCACAATAAAAATTTGAGCTCACAATATTTTTACCTTTTTTTATTTTATCTATCATTTTAATATAATATTATTTTTTATTAAATTTCATGGCGTCTATGAAATGAAAAAAAAAAAATTATGTACGGGCTAGTAGCTAGCAAGAATTGTTCTTGCTTTTCATGCACTCTACCTTATTTTTCTTTACTTGTTTCTTCCACTATTGCGGCTGATGCTGATTTTGATGAGCGTTTTTTTTTTTTTTTTAAATTACGATTTGACAAGCGTTTAAGGAATATATATGTCTTTTTTTAATTAAAAAAACTCACGCTTTAATCAAATTTCATATTCATTATTTACTATAGTCGACCAAAATTACAAAATTGGGAGTGTAGCAAGAATTCGACAAAAATTTTAGCAAGGCAATTAGGTACAGTGTGAACCAATCATACAGAAACTTATTTGCTTTTTATTTATTAGAAGTATTAGATATGTTATATTAAGATATATTAATTTGATAAAAATATTATATAATGAAAATAACTAATCATTTTGAATTGTGCAATGAAATTTAAAATTATACTCACTCTTCTAGCAATTATTCAAGTAAGGATTTGACTAATTTTCCTACTATAAAGACCACTAATTGAGAGATATTTGTTGCTCAAATCAATTTCACTCTCGCGACAATTTTCTGTCTAGCATATTCCCATAAGATCGTCAATAGTTTTTGTGATGAAGCGACAAGATTTGGTGTGAAATTTTAGGGACCAAGAAGTTGGTATTATGTTGTCGGGACCAAAATTTACACATATATAATATATATATTAGCTCTCTCGTGAATTTGAGTTCACATGAAGTTAACTCGTATTACTGTTATGCATAATTATTATTACTGTTAATTATATATACTATTATTATTATAAAAATATATTTGATATTTAACAGTAATACTGAATATACATAACAGTGATAATATAATATATATATATATATATATTAGTGTGGTAATTAAAATAAAATAGGGGATGAGAAATTTATATAAAGAATATATACATGGGCTGAAGATAAATTAATTTAGAAAACTGTTAAATAGACCCATTGAAAGATGGAGACTTGAAGAGATAATTGATGAATTTTGAGTTGGGTCAGATGAGAAAAGAGCCACAACAGAATGTTGGTGTGTATTCACTACGTGCCTGGGTGATGTGTTAGTATCTGAGCTGGTCAATATCACATTTCTGGGTTTCTTTTTAACTTTTTTGCTTCTTGAGTTTTGGATGCAAACACTTTGGACCATTATTTTTAGTGGTGTCTGATAAATGTATAAGCAAACTAGGGTATGTTTTTTACGGATTATCATACGAACCAAACATAGTGAGTGCAGAATCGAACTTGCCACTTAAAGATTTTATTCTATCTTTCTTGATGTAATTTTTAAAGAAGGAGAATGATTTGTGTGGAGTCGAGTTCGTGTAAACTTGGTCTTAACTTTTAACAAATATTATTATATTATGTACATACATACTGTCATGATATATATATATATATATATATATTATCATTGTTATAAAATTTAATATATTAAAAAGTGATAATTAATATATATAACAATAATAATTTATATAATAATAATAATTTATATATTTAACGGTGATTATTGAAAATGAGGGCTCTGTAACCTCGAATTCACATGATATCTAATCGGGAAAAACAGTGCAAGAACACCATCTTGGGTAGTTTTGGAATGACACAGAAGTCAATATGGGAATGGTGTTGAGCATGCGCTTAGATTTTAATTTATTTGGATTCAATTTTCCCAACAATCAATTTTTGGGATTATATTAATATATATAGAATTGTTTTGTAAATGTACAAAAGTACCTTTAGGCTAGAGATGACAATGTGTAAGTACAGGATATGTCATGTCCCAAAACTCACCCCGCTAGATTTTTTCTAGAATCGAAATTCGTTTAGTCTTTTTTTTTTTATTAATTATATTAGAACATATTAAATTATAACACATTATTTATTTTATATTATATGAATAGAAATGTAGAACAATAGAAAATAATGAATACAAATTTTATTATTAGTGAAAATATATTAAATCAACTCTACATGCAATATTAAAATAATAAATTGTTTTAATTTTAATATAATTAATATATGTTTAATAAATACATATATATAAGGGTCCACATAATACCAGGACTTATCCCAAATGAGCGTAATTTTAGTTGATCGAGTCCAAACCTGCTCCGAAACTCATTTGATCAAATTTTTAGCCGACCCATTTGTGTCAGATCTGAATTTGGACCCGTCCTATTGTCATCCCTACTTTACGCTAAGTGGGGAATTGTAAAAGACTTCACTGCTAGGATTCAAACACCTAGTGTTGTATTCCCTTCGTCCTAATTTTATTTTTTGTTTGACTTTTCAAAGTTTTTATATTGAAGTTATTATATAATATTTAAATGAATAAAATATATTTTTATGAAAGGGTACTAATCAAATAAAGTGTCAAATTGTTGGAATATATAAAATTTTATTTTTTTCATTTGATTTGTGTTGGATTCTAGATAATTAATATTAGTAATTTGAGATAATTATATGACTAAGACAACACAATTAAAGAGAGATATTGTGATTTTGATGCTACTAGAAAGCAATAAAGAGTATGAACAAGAAGATTTGTCAAGTTTATCTGTGTAGAACTTAAATTTGAAGATTTTTAATTCTTTATTATGACTATTAGAGGTCCTATTTAATCCCATGTTCTAAGCGGTTACTACCTCAATTTACTGTAGTCGAGACCATGATCGGTGATGTTAGTTATATGTACAAAATGTGTATTTCTACTTCAGACCGTGGCCAATGAACTCTGACCACATGGGTTATTTCCTGATTATTCTAATTGACCTAGGAGATTTTATTCTTATCAGGTGTAAATTTTTTTGTATCATCATTGCCACATGAGGATCTCTTATCTAATCTGCTTGGACTCAATTTGCTCTACATATTTTGTATTGACTTTAGTTTCGGAGTCCCTCAACTACACACCAAGAAAAAAATATTTTACACTCACATACTCATTTTTTCTTGGGTCGTGTGTATGGGATAACTATGAAAGTTATTTCGCGACGGAGTGAGTAATAATTTAAAGGGGTTAAGACAATTTATTATATAAGCAATTTCATTTATGGTTAACTTACCTAGTACCTTATTTATAAATATCTATTTGCAAATTACCCCACTAAAAATTCCATATTTTAAGTAGGACCAATTTATTACAGATAACATCAAAATGTGGCCCCCACTCTCACCCCTTGCTGACACCTTATTTGACCACCTACTCATTCATTTTTCTCATTTTCCTCTCTCTCTCTCTCTCTCTCTACCCTCAAGACCTCATGTCTCTCCCTTTTTCTCTCGGCGTATTAGGGTGTTCCCCGCCCCTCCTTCCGTTCAAGAGATGGTGATGGAAACATTGTGAGGCCACCAGTTTCTCTCTCTATAACACCTAGACAACTCACTGTCGTGCGTCTCTCTCTCTTTAAATTGAGAGACTCACCGTTCCGCGAGAAGATGCCATGGTCACCACCACAAGAAAGAAGACGACATGGCCACCACTGCTATTTAACACCAACACCAGCAGAGGCTGTTTCGATGTCCCTTCGTTGCCACCGGCCGATTCAGGCAAATTTGAGGCGTGATTCTAACGCAATTCAGATGTCTATCGCTCTGAAAATTCATCACGCCTAGACACCCACTGCTCTACCATGCCCACAGCCGCTACGCTTCGATGCTATGTCTCGCCCGTCGTTGCTACGCTATGTCATGCCCGTCGTTCTGTAATTCGATGTTGGGTTTATAGGTAATTAAATAATTTTTTTTGTGAGATGAATTTCGAAAGGGTTTTTATCTGTTTTATAAGTGTGGAAAATTAATCGACTGGTCAAAGATCTGTGAACTGCGGTGGACTTTTTTATTTTGTTTGTTTTCATGGAGGTCAGACGCATGAACTGGGCGATGACGAATTTTGAGAAGCTCGGGTTTTGGGCCTCTGTTCTTGATTTTAAGTATTTTTTTAATTGTGAATGTTGTTATTAGATTTTTTATTTATTTTTGATTGATTTCAGATTGTGAAATGGTATTGTTTAATTTTTGCAGCCTTCATATGCATTGTATAAAAAAAAATTTGGTAACGGTAAACATTGTATTATGTGAAATTTTTTGTCCTTTGTTTGCAATATTTTTTGTATTATACAAATATAAATTAATGTTATGCAGAATAAAAAAATTGCATATATGAAGAAAAAAGTTACATATATGCAAAATATAAAAAATTTCATATATGCATATTAGTGTTGGTATGCAATACTAAAATTGTCAAAAAAAATGAAAAAATTGGAATAACAAAATTTTAATCTAAAATGCGATAAAATTCAAAAATAAAATATGTCAAAAAAAACACAAATCAAATTTAATAAAAATTACAAAAAAATTGCAGTAACATATAAAAATTATGCAGTAACAAAAAAATTATGCAGTAACATATAATGCAGTAATATATATTCCTACAATTTTATTCACTTAAATTGATCAATATTTTTTTAATAAATCGCCCTCAAATTTTAGAGGAGCTTGCATGACTAATAAATCATTCACGTAGGGATGTCAATGGGGCGGACAGGACGAGGACGTGGAGCCAATTTGGAGTTAATTTAAAAATAGCCCGGTCAAATCCCATCTTTTTAAAAATAGCCTTATTTATAAAATATATACAAGAATAACCTTCTTTTAAATAAATAATATAAAATTATATTATTTTATATATTTATCAAGTAGTTCAGTTGTTCAAGTTTTTACATCTACATAGTTGTTCAGTTGTTAAATTATTGAGTTGTTCAATAGTTTAAGTTGTTTAGTTGTTCAGTTATTTAAATTATTTAGATGTTTAAATTATTCAGTTACTTAAGTTGTTCATTTATTTACGTTGTTTAAATTATTAAATTTACATAATTGGTTCAGTTGTTTGAATTATTTAATTATTTTAGTTTCAGATACATAATTTTATTTAGTTGTTCAATTGTTTATGTTATTTACTTAGTTGTTCAGTTGTTTAAATTATTTAGTTATTCTTATTCATTAGTGTATGTTATTTAATTATTATAATTATTCATCCATGTAAATTAAATAGTTGTTCATTAGTGTAGATTAGAATTTTTTAAAATAAAAAAATGCAGTATGTGTGGACAGACAGGGCACACCGATTAACATGTCGAGATTCATTACCGATGGTGGGTAGACAAATATTAAGTTGATGCAATATTGTAGAATCAATTATATTGAATATGAATATTTAGATATTTGCATTACGATGTTAAACATATGTGTAATATTTTATTATAAAGGGATATTTAACTTATTTGAATAATATTTTTTTCAAAATATGTTCAATTTAGTATTTATTTTTCCATAATACTTTTGTGGAATAAAAAATCAAAAGAGATGTTTAATCAATTGAAAATAAGTAATTATTTATTGTTTTGAACAAACGTATACTCATTACTAATAGTTGTGATAAATAACCAAATATTGCACAACCTAGTTGTGTTCAACAATCAAATATGAACAACTCGATTGTATATCGCTAAAAAATGATTTTTTTTTTTAAATTCTAAGGCTAAAAATTCAAAATTAATATTTTCATAAAAAATAAGTAATTACTTATTAATTTGAACAATTGTGTGAACAAACTTAATCATATTATTACATCGGATACTTAAACAACCTAGTTTTGTTCATCAATAAAAAATTGAACAACTAGATTGTATATTATTAGAAAATAATTTTTTTTATTTTTAAGACTAAAAACTCAAAGTTAATAGTTTCATAAAAAATAAGTAATTACTATTTGATTTGAATAATTGTGTGAACAAACTTAATCATATTATTACACCGGACACTTGAACAACCTAGTTGTGTTCAACAATGAAATATTGAAAACTCGATTTTATACCGTTAGATTTTTTTTTTTTAATTTTAAGGGCAAAAACTCAAAGTTAATATTTTCACAAAAAATAAGTAGATATTTGTTGATTTGAACAAACTTAATTATTTTATTACACCGGACACTTTGTTGTTGAACAACTCAATTTTAAACAACTCTCACATATATCAATGAAAATAAAATTTTCTTATGATTTTTTAGCTTTGAAGGCCAAAATTAATATTTTGTCAATAAAAAAATTATTACTTATTGATTGAACTTTTATATGAACAATATTAATAAAAAAAATTAACTCGGTTATTGAACAAATCTGTTGTTGAACAACTAATTTTTAAACAACTCTTATGTATATCAATGAGAATTAATTTTTCTTATAATTTTTCAGCTTTAAAAGTCAAAATTGATATTTTGTCACAAAAAAAAAAAACTTATTTATTGAACTATTATATTAACAACTATAATAAAAAAAAAACTCGGTTATTGAACAACTCTTAAACAACTCTCATGTATATCAATAAAAATAAAAATTTCTTATGATTCTTTAGTTTTAAAGGTCAAAATTTATATTTTGTCACTAAAAAAAATCAACTACTTATTGATTGAACTCTTATATGAACAATTTATAAAAAAATTAATTCGGTTGAACAACCCTGTTGTTGAACAACTCCATTTTAAACAACTCATTTGTATATCAATGAAAATAAATTTTTCTTATGATTTTTAAAATTTTTAAAGTCATAATTTATATTTGTCACTAAAAAAATTACTTATTGATTGAACTTTATATGAACAACTATAATAAAAAAATTAACTTGGTTATTGAACAACTCTGTTGTTGAACAACTCAATTGTAAGCAACTTCTACGTATATCATAGAAAAATATAATTACTTATTGATTGAATTCTTATACGAACAACCTTAATAAAAAAATTAATTCAATTATTTAATAACCCTGTTGTTGAACAATTCATTTTTAAACAACTTAGTTGTATATCAATGAAAAACTAACGATTGACTAACATAACCAATTAAACTTAAACAATATAAATTCTAAACCACTTCAATATAAATTATCCACTCTACTTATAAACATTGGAACATAATACTAAATTTACATGACCATAACAATAATTTTATATATTCCAGTAGCAATGTAATCTATGAAGAGCAAATTATACACATATTCAACTCATCAAAAGGTTGCATCTGGATCGCAAATCACACCCAAATTGTTGTCTTTTACCTTTGCATTTTCTAAGACATCTTTCACTTGAATATAATTAGGTGTGACTACTGATTTCCAATAACACATTCTTGAAGTTTTACCTACGGTCTTTGATGCCAGGGATACACTCAAAAGCCCAAACCTTACAAATAAAATAAATAAATGATGTTATTCATAATTATTTATAATAAATTTAAAAACTATTTAATGTATAAATTTGAGTGTATACCTGCAATGCAAATGTAAAGCCACAAAATAAGTACTGTTCTTTACTTGTCATCGTCCAACGAAATTCATGTAATGTGTAATCATAACTTCATTTGGTCTATCAGACATTGTGTCGATCACCTTGTGCGCAGCCCCATTTTCCAAAATTTGGTATACCAGGATAATACAAATTATACATCTCGCTACACACAACTCCTTCTGCTAATGTGAATATTCTTACTATGCATCTACAAATTGATAGGCAAACAAAAAGCTCAATTCACTAAACTAATTCCACTACCTCAAATGCTAAAACCAATAAGAATTCACAAAAATTTCAATCAACTCACCGTGTCCACCAATGCTCGTGTCCAGAGCAAAGAGAACGCTCGCTTATTGTTTTGTTCTCTATCTCAATATATGGAATATATCAAATTTGAGAAGAACGATATTAAATTTGGCACGAAAGTAGAAGAATAATGAAGAAACATAATAGCATTCAACAAGAAATTTTTTTTTTGTTTAAATGTGGGTTCTTCTGATTTGGGGCTTTGTAATTGAAGAAGAAATTTGTTAAGAGATGAAGAGAATTATAAATTGGGGGTAGAGAGAATTAGAAATTGAGGAGAGAGAATGAAACACATATGTAAATTTGTAAGATTTTTTTAATTAATTTTATTAAATAAATATTTAAATTTGGTCAAAGGTCATTTATGAAATAGAGTTGGGTTATTAGGTCATATTTGACTATTCCCACGAGCGAATTCCCATCCCTCTGGGAACCCGTCCTTGAGGGGATTTCCCAAGAATTTTATTTTTTAAAAAACTAATCAATTTTTAATAATCATCATTAATAAATATCAATTCAAAAATATAAAATGCATTGAATTAAAAAAAAGGTTAAAATGCAAAATATAAATTTAAAATATATTTACAT
>JAPKLY010000107.1:324749-353004 GCA_026898435.1 Prunella vulgaris | reverse complement strand
CATATCAACAATGTATTTATGTTAAAATTAATGTAGGAATCTATTATATAAAAAAAAAATTAATGTGAGTTCAATTTAACTCGGAAAAATCTTGTAACTTAAACTAACTTAGATCAAACACAACTAATACAACCGAACTTGAGCTCGAGCATATTAAATATTTACCCTCAAATTCTTGCTAATATCAACGAGCATGATTGCAAGCGTGTAAGATATATATTCACAAACTTTAGGATCATATTTCACTAAATTTAGGCTTGGCTCAAAATCATAAAGTTGAGCGTCGAGTTCAAATCGATTTAAATAGTTTTTAATCGACTAGACTCATTTACACTTGTCTGTATATCATTACCCAACAAAATTCTGATTCGGATCCCCTCATATACAGAAGGGTCCTATGCAGGGGAACATCGAATTACACATACATACACACACCTATATGAGTGTGTGCAATCCACTGTCTTTTAGAACCGGGAACCGGCCATAGAACCGGTCCGATTACCCTCTAAAAACCGTTTTACGGTTGAATTGGAAAAAATCGGTCAAAATCGAAAAAACCGCTCAAAATCGAGAAAATTCGATTGAACCGGTCTGCTTTTATTTTTTAATTCTTTTTCTAATTTTTTTTGTTAAATTTAATCATGAGACATGTTCCAACCCCAAAATTAATTTATTCTACAATTTATATATTTAATTTTTTTATAATATTAATATTTTAATTTAAGACTTTATTATGCATGAATTATGCAGTTTGGTATTATAATTTGAGTTATTTTGAGTATTTTGATTTTAATTGTCTATTTATTATTAGTTTATTTCAATTATAATTTATAATTTATTAAAATTTTATATGAAAATATTTAGTTTAATTTACTTTTTTAATACTCCCCTTATCCCACATGAATTTGCACACTTTCCTTATTTGGACGTCCCATACAAATTTGCATACTATTAAAAAAAGGAAACATTGATTTACATGAACACTCACAAACCTTTACACATATTTACCCATATGCCACTACTTTATATATAAAACACATTTTCCTTAAAAAAATATGTCGTCTCGTAGGGTGCAAATTTCTACGGTATACTCCCTCCGTCCCAACTCTTTCTTCCTATTTTTCCATTTCGGGACGTCCCAACTCTTTCTTCATACCTTAAAAATGAAATAATTTACACTCACAAAAGTCAATAAAGTACATTTTTTATATTTTATTAATTAACTTCACACTCACATACTCTACTTTTTTCTTAATCCGCGTGCCCGGGTCTTTTTGAAGAAAGACCCGGGACGGAGGTAGTATATAATATTAAAAATAGATTGAAATGATTTTAACGGTTACACCGCCGGTCCAACCGGTTGGATCGGTTGAATCGACAACCGATGCTTTATTCGGTTTGATCATCGATCCGATTATAAAAGCACTGGTATAATCCAACGACCGTTTTGTAAATCCCCTTCCCAAAATTGCAATACCAACACGCTCACCATAATTGCATATCCCTGCGAAGCAAAAAAGAAAAGAAGGAACACTTATGACACCATGGCCACGTTCCAATCTTCCCTTGAAATTTCAAATAACAACAATTAATTATTAATAGTGTATGCCGAAACTGCCCTTGAGCCCAGAGCCCGTGCACCCTCACTCGTGTCACACTAGTTCCATTTTCACCAAACCCACCACAACTTCTTTTTTAGTGGTCTACCCTCCCTCCCCACCTCAAAACCTATATGTCTATATAAACACTACTACACTGTTTCTTTAAGGATCCTGCAAATTCACTATTTATTTAAAGAAAAAAGAAAAAGAAAGCATTTCTCTCTATGCTAAATCGCACCTCTGCATAACAAAGTTCCTACTAATTACTACATTACTCGGCGCCCACTTACATTATCTTAATCCCCCACCAATCCATTCAGGCAAATAAACAAACAGTTTGTGTGCCTTTTACCGTATGCGCTAGCCGAATGGGTATTTGGGGCCAGCTGCTGGCCGCGGCGGTGCTGCTTTTCTCCGCCGCCGCGGATCCCAACGACGAGCAGTGCCTCTCCCACCTCAGCCAATCCTTGGAGGACCCCTTCAAGAACTTGCAGAATTGGACCAAAGAAACCTTCGCGAACCCCTGCCAGGGCTTCACCTCCTTCCTCCAAGGCGCTACCTGCAACAATGGCCGCATCTACAAGCTCGCCCTCGCTAATCTCGCTCTCAAGGGCACCATCTCTCCTTTCCTCTCCAATTGCACAAATCTCCAGGCGCTCGACATCTCCTCCAATCAGATCGCCGGCCCGATTCCGGCCGATTTGCAGTATTTAGTCAATCTCGCCGTCCTTAATCTTTCCGCTAACCACCTCTCCGGCCCGATTCCGCAGCAGTTGGCCCTCTGCGCTTACCTCAACGTCATCGATCTCCACGATAACCAGCTCTCGGGCCCGATTCCCCAGCAGCTCGGGCTATTGGTCAGGCTCTCGGTTTTCGATGTGTCGAACAACAAGCTATCCGGGCCCATTCCGACTTCGTTAGGGAATCGGACCGGGAACTTGCCCCGGTTCAATGCGAGCTCCTTCGAAGGGAATAAGGGCCTCTACGGGCCGCCGTTGGCCCTGATGAAGAGTAGAGGGCTTTCCGTCCTGGCAATTGTGGGAATCGGGCTTGGGAGCGGGCTTGTGAGCTTGATTCTCAGCTTCACCGCGGTTTGTGTCTGGTTGAAAATTACAGAGCAGAAATTGGCGAACGATGAAGGCAAAATCAGCCAACTCATGCCAGATTATTGAAATCGTGAGAGATAATTGATTAATTTTGCAGGTATGTTTCTTGGGGTTGTGGCTTCCTTCCTTTTTTTTTTTCTTTTTTTTTTTGGGGTATTTTCTACAGTTTACTTTTGATTGTGGGTAGCTGTATTAGCAATTGTTGCTTTTTAATTTTCCTCGGATCTTGTGATTCTTCTCCTTTGTTTTAGGTTTTCTCTTAATTTCCACAATACCTCAGTACAAATGTGTAAAAAGTGAATGAAGTAGATAATTATTTTATGAACTTCCTCTCTAATTTCATTTGTAATTAGTTTAAGTTTTTAATCTAATTTCCCCTTCGAATTTATAATCAGTCTATATTTCATTAATTTGTTTATCAAATCACATTAGACTAACTTCAAGCCAGACTTATATCTCCTTTTTAATTCGTTCCTAGAGAAAATTAAACCCGAAAAACTCACTCAAGTGAGGAGCCCGTGATCGGGTGTAGTTTTGCTTAATTAGATGCTAAAGCCTAGAAAAATAATTTTACTAAAATGCTTAATACCTCCAAATGACGTTTTGGCATTTGAATTTCAGTTTACAAGGAAAGTTGACTCCTTAATTTTAGGCTAGTGGGAGGCTCCCACCCTGCCTAATCATCACCATGATATTAAGATGTCTCCTCCTTATATGAAATTATTTTATTTTGTTTTTGTTTTTTTTGGTATTTTATTTAATCCTGTGCTTATTTGAGTTACATCATAATCAAAATAAAAATAGGATTAAAAAAAAAGAAACTAGTATTTTGGAATTGAATAAACATGAGGTTCTGAAGCCCATTTTGTTGGGGAGACATCTATCAACTCTTGAATGTTATCTTGTTCCATTCAGTATACTTTGAAGCTTATCTGTTCCATTTTCTATACAAGAAAACAGTTCAACGAAGGGGTCCCACTGTATAAGTAGCGAGGGACGATATATAAATTTAAAATCAATATTTTAATGTTGTAAAATACATGAATATTATTATGTTAATTTATGCTAATTTATAAACTATCCACTAATTCACTGCGTAAGAGTTTTTGACTGTAGAAAATGGAAGGAGGAGGGGAAGATGTTTATCACTTATTTTTTGTATTAAGTTTGCTTCTAAAATCCAACATAATATTTATTGTTAGGTATGTATATAGGTTTTTCAGCAAGATCCATGTATATATTTTATACAACATTAAGAGTTGTTTGGGGGAGGTCGAAAAGTATTTTTACTTCAATCATTTGGATTGAAATTGTTTGGTACATATTGAAGTATAGGAATGATTATATTTTTAATGGTGTTGTGCCAAACTTTTTAATGTTAACGGATAAAATAAAGATTAGAGTGCGATCTTGGATTGTAATGAACAGTAATGCAGCAAGGGGTATTTCTTATTTGACTTGAAGACTTAATTCCAAAATTAGTGTTGATTAAATTTTGTGGATTACTGAGTCATTGTTTAGGAGCTTTGGTTTGGTTGTAGTCTCTAATGTAATAGATATATCTAATTGTAAAAGTGGAAGTAACCTGATACGAATGAGGCTCATGGGCTAAAAAATACGCACAACCGAGTGAGGCAGGCTAAGATCATGACCACAACTCAGGTCCAAGCAACTCAAGAAGATGAAGGCCCGAGCGGTGGAAATTGAGGCCCAGATGGAGGAAATTAGTCCTTTATTGATTATTTAGTTTCTTATTTGATATTCATCCTTTAATTATTTTCATTAATATTCAAATTATTTGTGTTGAGATTATTACATTATTCCATCTAGAAAGTAGGTAGTTTGCTAGGATTGAGGGTTGCAATTCCATATGTATTTGTACCATGTTATCTTTTTTCATTGAGATTTATAAGAAAATAATTAAATTAGTCTTCTGCAAGATTTTTTTGCACCATAGTTTGCTTGCTGGAAAGAGTCAGGGCATCGGTGTTACGAGGTTGAGTCGCAATTCTCATTAAAGTGGTGTTTTCATGAATAGCAACAACAGGCATGATCATGGCAGGTACCATCTTGATTGAATTACTTTGCTTGAAACAAGATCGGACTTGTTGGAGACATGGGTGACAAATGTCGAGGGTAAGTGTGATACCTTCCATCAATCAATGGAAAAGATGGAGTGCATGATGGGAAAACTTCTTCGTCAGAGGAAGAAGGGCAGTGGGGACTCATCTTCAGGGGAGTTTGGTGCTGGTGAACTGGATTTGGAAGAGGGAATTAATCCCATGAATCAATAGTGGCGAGAAAAAAGACATTCCGAAGAAATCATGGGGATGATAGAAGGAGAGCATGACCAAAGCTAACATGTTCGACCTTCAATCGAGCAGATCTGATCTCTTAGATTAGCCGTGCTAGCAGTATTTCGAGTTGAATGGAATTGAGAAGGAAGAGAAGATGCGCTATGCAACATACTATCTCGAAGGCAAGGCTAAATGTGGTGACATCGGCTCAGTTGGGTTTATCATAAGAAAAGAAGGAAGTTACGATGGAGGAACTTCAAAAAAGAACTTTTATCACGATAGTATAATGATTACAATGATGCATTAACTTGCATAAAAAATAGAATTATTAACGAATATCAAAAAAAGTTTTGAGAGACTAGTTAATCAAGTCGAAGACTGGCCAGAGAGAAGACTCAGTTGGCTTCGGAGGTTCCAGTCTACCGTCCAAAAACCTTTCTAGATGTTGTGGAGATTACACAGTTATAGGATGATCATTTAATGACCGTAAGACCGTTGACACGACCTAATACTAGCAAGAAAAATTCAAGGCCCAATACTATAAGGGATTAGGGGAGGCAATGCTTATGGAACAATAGGACCGACCTCGAGCTGCTCCCTTCGGGTAAAGAGGCTGACATGGGATGAGATGCAAAAAAAAAAATATGGGAAAAAGATTATGTTGTAACTGTGATGAGAAGTTCGTTCCCGAATAAAAATGTAAGATCACGCAAGCATTTTTTATTGAACTAGTGGAATTGGATTCGGAGATTGAATTCCTTCTAGAGGAACATGAGGAGATCAAAGGTGCCAAAATATTAGTGCACGCTGTTGCTAGCACACAAAGGCTAAGAAACATGAAACTTGCAATATGGGTGAAGAACATGTGAGTTATCATCCTCATAGATAACAAGTCTTCACATAACTTTATTAACTAGCATGTGGCTAGGAAATTGAACTTTAGAGTTATATAGGTTTAGTCGTTTAATGTACGGTATTGAGTGGGAAGGATTGTCATGCAACCTTATCTATAAAAATATTCGCATTTGAGTACAAGGAGTGTTATCAGGGTCGAGCACTCTGGTCATGCAATAATGGCTGACAAAGTAGATTGAGAGAGGATGTTGCTAAGGTCTTGAGCAACCATGTGGTGGTGATGGAAGAACCGTAGGTTCTTCAACTTAAATGTGCTTTTGATTATTTCATTCTCCTATAAAGATGAGGCACACCATTTCAAGGTACACCCATATTGTTAGGCCTATTTCCTAAAGGAAGAGATTGATCATCAAGTACGAGAGATGCTGGATAAGGGGTTGATTCGGCCTAGTTCCAACCCTTTTTATCACACGTCTTGCCAGTAAACAAAAAAGATAGCACATGGTGGTTTTGAATTGACTACCAGGCTTTGAATGCAGCCACTGTAAAGGATCCATTCCGATGATAGATGATATATTAGACGAATTAGGATGATCCCAATATTTTTTGAAGCTTGATCTTAGAGCGGGATACTATCAAATCCGAGTGGCAGTGTTGAATATCTGCAAAATAGCCTTCCATACTCATCATGGGCATTATGAATATTTTGTCTTGCCTTTCAGGCTATGCAATGCACCATCCACATTTCTAAGCGCAATGAACTCCATCTTCCAATGACATCTAAGGAAGTTTGTATTTTTTTTTTACGATATTCTTATTACTAAAAAAATTGAATTAATCTTTTGAACCACATGTGAACGATATTATTAATTTTGCAGCGATATTGATTTTTCATGAAGCTTTCCAAGTGCACATTCGGAAAGGAGTTTGTTGAATATTTAGGGCATGTTATCACGAGAGAAAAGTTAAGGTCAATCCTGGCAAGATCGAGATAATTCAAACGTGCCTGTTGCCCATCATGTTAATTGAATTGCATGGTTTCTTGGGGTTGATGAGATACTACAAAAAAATCATTAGAGATTATGGAACAATTGCCCGATCCTTGACAAATATGATTAAGAAATGTCAGTTTATAAGGACAGATAATGATAATAAGGCATTGAAATATGCCATGAATAATACACATGTCTTGGCCATGCCAAAATTTGAGGTAATTTTTGTAGTTCACACGGATGCTAGCGACATTGGATATGGAGCAGTGCTGGTATAGAGAAAACAACCATTCAGAAAAGCCATGGGTGTACAAAATTTGAATGATCTATCTATATTAAGGAAGTAATGGTGGTTATGGAAGCAATGCGTGTATGGAGACCGTACCACATAGGTCGCAAATTCATGGTAGTTACTGATTCAACAACCATTATAACACTTACTTGAGTAGTGAATTGTAATTTCTGAATAGCAGAACTCTTATTCTTCACTGGTACTCTCCGAGAGGTTAGACGCCACCAGACTTATTCCTCAAAGAAGGTATTCTATTGCAAGCATTGTCTTCTTTGCTTAGTGAGTTGTCCCCCTTCTTTAGTGATTGAACTCGCTTTTAAGCAATCAAAGTAGAGATCTTTCTTCGATGAGTCAAACTAAGCTATGATTCCCAGATATGAAGAAAGAGCATTCACCACTTCAAGCTAGTCACTAGAACTCACTCCTTACTTAGATCTTTGTAACCCAGGGGAAGAAGCTTGGCTTAAAGAGTCACTTTGCTTAGATGAGTTTGCTGTCTTTCTTCTGTCATGTTAAACGAGTTCTTTTTAGGACTGATAGTTCAATTCAAGCATATCATAGTAGTTGTTGATCGACTTACCAAGTACACACACTTTATCCCGCTTGTACACTTCTGCTGCTTAAATCATTGTCGTGCCTTCTTGTGAAGTATGTTATATGTTACATGGGATTTCTGCATTAATCCCCATAGACTAAGATCAGATCTTTATCAACCACTTCTGTAAGGAGCTTTTTATGATGCAAGGTACACATTTGGTTATGAGTTCGACATATCATCCTCAAATGGATAGTTAAATAGAGATGATCAATCACACTTTAGAATAGTATTTGCATTTATATGCCTCAAGACTCCAAGAGATGGGAAGAGTTCTTACCATGGGCGGAGTATTGGTGCAATACTACGTTCCATGCTTCGACCAAATACACTTCTTTTGAGTTGGTTATGGAAGGCCACCACCACACCTCATTAACTATGACACGAGTAGCTCTCCTAATGAGAGGTTGATCACAAGTTATATAAACGGGACCTCATGATCCGCAAGCTTAAGGAGAATCAACAAGGATCAATAAAGCGAATGAAAAAAAATATTATGATAAAGAGCATCGAGAAGAGATTTTCAAGGTAGGAGACATAGTTTATTTGAGGCTCAGACAACATCAACAACATACATTATCTCATAAAGCCTTATACAAGCTAGAAAGTCAGTTCCATAGACCCTTTTCGTGTGGAGGGTAAAGTTAGAGAGGTTGCATATAAAGGGGTTACCACCAAATGCACAAATATATCAGGTTATCCATCTCTCCCAGCTAAAATTGTGCATCGGACCGGAGATTATGGTGGACAACAGGTTACCGACGGTGAACCGAGTGGGTAAATCATTATCACACCAGCTTGTGTGTAAGAGTATAGGCAAGTGAAGAAAGAAGATAGTCTACGATGAGAGTTATTGGATGAGTGAGAATCCTTACTGAGAGAGGAAATAACTTGAGAGGATCTAGGTATGATAAGGGATTGCTGCCCAGAGGTCGTCCTTGAGGAGAATGATGTTTTTGAATGAGATGAGAATGATACGAATGAGACTCGTGCGCTAAAAAATCCGTACAACTGAGTGAGGCAAGCTAAGATCAAGACGACAACTCCGGCCCAAACGACTCAAGAAAATGAAGGCACAAGCGGTGAAAATGGAGGCCCAAACAAAGAAATTTAGTCCTTTCTCATTATTTAGCTCCTTATTTGTATTCGCCCTTTAATTATTTTCATTAGTATTCTAATTATTTATATTGAGATTATTATTTTATTCCATCCAAAGTAGGCATGTTGGTTGAATTAAGGTTGGAATCCCGGATGTATTTTAAGTTTTTAACCATGTCATCTTTTTCGTTAAGGATTTATCAGAAAAATAATTAAATTCTTATTCTGTAAAATTTTGTTGCACTAGCTTTTTCTTGTCAACTTGAGTCGGGCATCGTTATGGGTTGAATTGTTGATACTCTCAACACTAAGACCAATTCTTATAGAATATCGGAATTTTGTATAAAAATAATTTATATAATTATATACTATGATAAATAATTACAAACCATATCCAAATATGAAATTTATCCTTGACAAGTACCATAGATGCATCACGATCACTAATGCCGTTGAAGACTTTGATTTTTTAATTTAATTTTTTAAATAAAAAAGAAGAGAAAGATGATGTTGTTAAATGTTAAATGATGATGATTGAGGTTGGTGGATGAGTGGGTTTACATTATAGCATGATGTGCTGGAAGACATATTTGGCTTCTCATAATATTTGGGACGTTAAAGTGTTATCAACTCGCTTATATTATATTAATGAATTATAATAATTGGTACTATTGTTCACGAGACATTTTTATGACACATTAGTGTGGTACTTAGTGCCTGGTTCAAACTTTAAAAAAAAATAAAAGTGCTTATTTTTTGAAAAAAAATACTTAAAATATATTTTTAACTATTATGTAAATGCTTATTACCACTTTTGGTCTTGCAATAATTCTTAGTGCTTGTTTGCAAATTCAACATTAAAAGTAAAAATGCTTATTTTTTTTAAAAAGAAGCACTTAAAACATGTTTTCAACAACTATTTTAAGCTTTTAACTTTTAGTTAAACACTTCTACATATTCCCCAATAAAATAATACTCAATACTCTTTTTAGAAGCACTTTTTTTGCAAACACATTTTTCTTAATCATTTTTCAAAACCACTTAAATTTAAAACACTCCTTATTTTTCATTTTACTACTAAAATTACTTAATATCACTTTTTCAATTCTACTAGAGATTGCGAACATGCTCTTAACTTCTAGCTTACACTTAAGTACTTCTACACATTCCCTAATAAAATAATACTCAAACCCTTTTTAGAAACACTTCTTTTACAAACATATTTTTCTTTATCATTTTTTAAAATCACTGAAGTTTAAAACACTCCTTATTTTTCATTTTATTACTAAAATTATTTAATATCACTTTTTAAATTCTATTAGAGATTACAAACATGCACTTATTCAACAATTTGTGGTCCTTCATTTGCTACTTTTGATTCATTAGTTATTTTCCTCCCAGAATGAATGTTGTGATGCGAATTAATTTGACTTTAAAAAGAAGACTTAATTTTATAAGTAGCATCTGCAGTTTACAGTTCAATTTAAATACTCTTTCTGTCACCTTATAAGTTGCTTATAACTTTTGGGCACTAATATTAAGAAAAATATAAAAATATTGATATAGTACATGTGATTTGAGGGAGAAGAGTTAAAAAGTAATGAGAATAATGTAAAAGGTATAATAATAAAAAATGAATAGTAGTTTCCTAAAAAGGTAAAAGAACAAATAAACAAACATATAGTGGGACGAATGAAAATAACAAAATGAGCAACTTATAGTAGGACGGAGGGAGTATATTTTTTTTCTTAAAAATTACTTTTATTATTACTGAAAACTTAATTTTATTTGAGTAAGTCTCTTGTGCATTAAGTGCATCATGTAACTCGATTGTATTTTTAAAATGTTACACCATTTAATGCTGAAAAATCACACATATTATTACTGAAAAATTACACCATTAAAAACAAAATTTTCAGTAATAACATGTGTGACTTTTCGTAGTATTTTAACCATTTGTTGTTCATCAATTTAAAAAAAAAATATTAGTAGGCATATAATTTTCTTAATTATTTATATACTTAAATTATTTATATTTAATTTTTAAGTGGATATTAATAAAATAAAGACAATAGCTTAGAAAAATAGAAAATTTATTATATATTTTTTATTGTCTTTAATCATTTTGAAATTTTATTCATAATTTAAATTTAAAAAAACTATAATTATAATATACATGTGGTCTCATTATTTTAATTGTAAGGAAATTATGTTAATTAATAATTAAATAATTAAATTTGAAAAAACTTTAATGAATATGATAATATATTGTGAAAGTAAAATAAATGTGTTAAATAAATTTATTGAATTAATATTTTGATAGGTCACTAAAGCAAACTGTGAATTGAGTCAATAATTGCTAACTATGACATCAGAGTTGCCATATAATATTATAGTTTATTAGTTGTATATTAAAATTAAGCACAATTATTTTTTTTCTAAAAAGTAGGGTATTAGCAAATAGAAGTCTATAAATTTGAATTTGTCTATAGTTCAAATTTAAAACTTGAATTTATCACATGTATTTTGATAAATGATAATCTTTTCTTGAGACAATCAGTGCAAAATTTTTAATTACTTTTTATTTGTTAAATTAAACTTTCTTTTCTCAGAAGTTAAGATTAACAAACTAATAAATTGACAAAATTCTGATTAAATAATATAAAAGAAAGTTGTATTTTTTATTTTACAAAAAAATGTAATATATATATTTATTAAAAAATTATGCATATTTACAAAAATTATTAAAGTACACTTTGTTTATTTAAGGTCACACTCATTTATGTCTTTCCTTTTAACCTGTGATCTCATATTATAAAAATAGCTATGCACGGTGCACCAAATAAAATTAGTACATCATCTTATAATGAATATGAGTTTTTTGCACTTTTGGTCCCACATGACATGTATTATTTTAGAATTGGTCCATACATTTCATTATTGGTCCCATACGATTTTTTTCTTGCACTTGTAGTCTCAAACGTTACAAAATTTACATATTTGGTCCCAAACATTGACGGCTCCTTTAAATGTAAGGCTTGCAGCGTTAGTCATATAAGATATACTCTTACTTAATTGTGTTAAACCCATCAATCTGTATTTTCAAATTTAGTCCCATTGATTTTTTTAATTGCACAATAAGTCCTATTGGATATAAATATTGAATTTTGCCTCGCATATGATATAAATATTGAATAAAATCTAAAAAATATTAAAATAAATCAACTAAATCTTCAAATGATAAAATTATATCTTTAATAAATAGTTAAAAAAATTCAACTAAATCTTAATAAATAGTTAAAACTAAGAAATTAATTTTAAAAATTCCAATTTTAATTCAAGATAAATAATAATTAAAATATAATTATTTTTTAATTTAATTATTTATGAAGTCTAGTTGATTTAAAAAAAATATGATTTTATTAAACTTTCACCTATTTTTTCAATTTTTTTTAAATTTAAAAAATGGGAGGGAAAACCGCTATTACTATATTTGACAGACTATTCTCTTTATATATATATATATAGATATATTTTGAAGATTTTGTAGTATTTATATACATATATTTTTTAACTTTTTTTAAACTAATTTTTTATTTTACTTGATTTATTTAATTTTTTCAGATTTTAGTTAGGTTTAAATAATTTTATTTAAATACTACTTAATTTAATTATTTTGAAAATTTGTTTTATTTTTTAATTATTTATTATGATTATTTTCAGTTTTTTTTATTGAAATTTAAAGTTTAATATATTTCAAAATTTAATTTATAATTCAAATAATTTAATTCTTTAACATTTATGGAGTTTTTTATTGTGCAATTAAAAATTTAACGATAGTCAATCTGAAAATATAGATTAATAAATTAAACACAATTAAATAAGAGTATATCTTATGAGACTAACGCTGCAAACATTGCATTTAACGGAGCTGTCAATGTTTGGGATCAAATATGTAAGTTTTGTAACGTTTGAGACTACAAGTGCAAGAAAAAAATCGTATGTGACCAATAATAAAATGTATGAGACAAATTTTAAAATAATACATATTCTATGATATAAAAAGTGCGAAAAAACTATAATGATATAATATGTTTAAGTAAAATAAAGGTTCTAACTAAATCAGGTGGGCTAGCTCACCTGACCACCGGGCTCCTCACTGGTGTGGATGGTCTGGTTTCGATTCCCTTTGAGAACGAATTAAGGGAAATGGGGGTGTGATTAAAAAAAAAAAGGTTCTGACTATATACCCCTCCAATTTTATAAGATACACCTATTTTTTTATAAAAATTATTTTAATATACCCCTTTCAATGCATCAACCCCACCTTCTTTTCTTTCCCTGTTTTTCAATTGCGCAACAATTTTCCCAAGCCCTGCAGATCAATCTCTAAAATTTTGCAACATTTTTACAGTCTCTACTAATGTTCTTTTTTTCTTCATCTTATAAAGTCGAATAATGAATTGATTGAAGACAGCGGCAAATTAAGATAAATATGTATTTAATAGTTATTTTTTATGAATATAATAAAATTAATGTATATTTAATTCAACTTTTTTTATATAAATATAGATAAAATATATATTTGATAATGTATGCAGGTGTATCTCATATAAAATTGAAGGGGTATATAGTCGGGCCCTAGAATAAATAAATGAGAAAGTTGGGCCAAGATTTCACTAATGGCCCATAAGACCTATTATATCTAAACCTAAAATTTCAGAAACCCACTTATGTACCATCTATTATACTCTTGTAGTCTTGTTCTCTGCCTCAGTCAATACGACGGATTTTCAGCGGCCAGGCATCGTTTCCTCCACCTCAACCGCCGCCTCCTCCCACGCCTGTGCGGTACATCAGACACAGTCGCAGCCTCGCCTCGCCTCCGTCCTACCACACGCGACGCAACCCCTGCCGTCCACGATTTATGATGTTTAAAGATGTCTGTTCACTCGCTCCCGTGCAAGTCACGATTTTACTGTTAAGCGAGTGACTGTTCACTCGCCAGCAAAATCATCAACCAATTGTATATGCAGTGCTGCTTTTATATATTTATAGATTGGCTTCTTGTTTGACCTCAAGCCAAATCAAGCTTCCAATGGCGAGACAGCAGGGTGTAGCAGAGGATGAAGAGGACCTGAGCTTCGAAGTGTTGGGGCTCGATGCTCGCCTCATTCGTGCCTTAACCAAAAAATCAATTGAGAAGCCTACACCAATCCAACGTGTCGCTATCCCTCTTATCCTTGTACACAATCTTCTTGAGTTCTCTGCTCAATTAGCATTAATTACTTTTTAAATTAGATTTTTTTAAAACTTGTGATTCTGTGGTTACAGGAAGGCAAAGATGTGGTGGCACGAGCAAAAACTGGCTCTGGGAAAACATTAGCTTATTTGCTTCCATTGCTTCAGAAGCTCTTTGCTGATTCAACTTCGAAAAAGAATGTTGCTCCTGCGGCTTTTATCCTTGTTCCAACCCGAGAATTATGCCAACAAGTAAGTGTCTTTGATTACAGTTGCAGAATTACTTGTTTTCCTTTTTTTTTTCGCCCTTTCATGATTTCTGTTTTTGTTACCAAATATGATGTTTTCATTCATTTTTACAGGTTCATTCTGAGGTGACATGGTTAATTGAATCATGCAGAGTGCAATTAAAAGTTGTTCAGTTGCAGAGCACATTGTCTCCTTCTGACTTGGTTGGTTAATTTAATTCATCATACTTTAAATAGCCATTTCATATGTGTTGCGAATTTACAATGGATGACACTTTTTATTCCCTTGTCTTAGAAAACATCTTTGGCGGGGTTCCCAGATATAGTTGTTTCTACTCCTGCTTGCATAAATACATGCTTGACAAAAGGAATGCTTCAAACTAAAGCTCTTCAGGAATCACTTTCAGTTCTTATCCTTGATGAGGTATGCACAAGCACGTTTGTCCTATTTGAATTTTGTATGTAGTTTTAACTCCATGAAATGGAATTGGCTTTAGAAAGCAAGTATAATATAAATTTGGATAGAAACTATGCTGATAGGCCAGAAAACTATGCAGGATTGAACATGCAGCAGGGATACAGACTGCAATGTATATTAATTCACTAAACACATAGAATGTAGACCTATTTGTTTGTCTATATGTATATTGTCCGTACCAGGTGTGGATATATCACAATAAATTACCGTTGTGAAATTTAAATTTCATTTGCAGTATAGGCTAGTCTTGGTTGTGATAAAACCATAAGGTATAGTTACTAATAATCAAGATCGGGATATCACTTATGTAACTTACAATCAATATTTTAGGAGCAACAACTGTCACATGAGTAGGTGAACATTTTTTGGAAAAGATAATGTGGACTTAATAAGTTCAGAATGTAGCAGATATAACTATTAGTGGGTGTTAGTACTACAGATGCACTGATTAAACATTTTCATACTAGATATAACATTGACATCATTTTACCAAGGTATTTATGATAGAAAACAATATTCCAGGCAGATCTTCTTTTGTCTTATGGATATGAGGATGATCTAAAAGCGATTACAGCTCATGTTCCAAAGCGTTGCCAGTGTCTTCTAATGTCTGCAACTTCAAGGTTCGTGATGTTTCCATGATATCTGGGTCATGGTATTGTGGTACTTTCTTACAATAAGATCTGAAGTCTGAACACTGGTTTTTTTGGCTTCATGCTATTTTGTGGCTAGGCTCAAATGTTCATGTATGTATATTTTTGTGTGCTAAAAAAAATATAGCCCAAGATTTTTCTCTACTGTAAAAACAAGAAATTTGTTTTAATTTAGTGGGAGAACCTGCAATCTGTATTCTGTATTTAGATATAATTTTTGGTGAGCCAGGATCTGGGGTTACTTCCCTATACCACATGTCATACAAAGTTCAGCTATTCTTGTATAAATTAAATTATTTTCAACCAAAATTTGGTTGTTTGGGGGATTACTCTATCTAATGATGTTTTAAACTCCTTCACATACATAATCCTTTCATGACATAGTCCCCATCTTTTCACTCTCTTACTTTGTTGGATATCTTTTTTTAAGATCAAAGTTGGTTCATATATTTTTTCTCTTTTTCTTAGAAAAAACTTAATGGATAACCTGTTATGAAAATTTGGTTGTTTCCTTTTCAGCGCTGATGTTGAAAAGTTGAAAAAGCTTATTCTGCATAATCCCTACATTTTAACTTTACCAGAAGTGGGAGACGTAAAGGATGACATTGTCCCCAGAAGTGTTCAGCAATTTCATGTAAGTGTTCATTAATATTACCTCAATTTTTACAGTATCCCTTCTATCCTCAATACATTATTTTTAGGTTATTCAGACTAAACAAATATGACAAATTGACAATATGTTCTTCTCCACAGACATCTCTTTGAAAATCACTAGTGCCTTTTCATGTTTAATCTATCTCAGTAGTTTTGACATTAATTTGCAAGCACACTATGTTCATTATTTTATATTTTAACTTAATGTTATTACTTGTAAAGATTTTATGCAGTGCACGTGACAAGTTTGTGCATATCCTTGCTCTCTTGAAATTGGAGCTTGTTCAAAAGAAAGTGCTGATATTTACTAACTCAATCGACATGAGTTTTAGACTGAAACTGTTCCTTGAACAGGTAGAATGGTCCACCCTTGCTTCCATTGATTTCTGCAATACCTTGTGTCATTTAAAATTAGAAATCTCATCCTATTTTTTCTTTTTAAGGTTGTTGTGTTGATCATATGTAGGACATATTGCATTAGTCGATACAATAAACAGTTCCCATGTTTTTGATAAAAGTTTAGTAAGCGTAGATAAGTTCAAAAAATTGAACTTGAACTCTTTAAACCATTATCAAAATGGTTATAAGTTTTTATACGTTGGAGTAGTGATGCAGACATGCAGTTCATACTTTAGCAATTCAGCATAATGGGAGAAGCATTTAAGTCTAAGGAGTAAGGATTAAGGAAGCTTGCACACGAAGAATGAACGCATAAATGCACACAAATACATATAACCTGGATATATACATGCAGAATGAAACATTTAAAACATGCAAAATGAAACATTTAAAGGACAAGAATAAAAACGTTGGTTTCTATAAAATTCTGAAGTGTTTCTTACGTGTGTGTATTTATCATAACAGAACAGTAAATATTGTGCTTATACATAGTTTGAATTTATTTTAGTATCTTACTGTTTTCCAATATGCTTATTGAAATAGAAAATGGTGAGGAGTAGGTATGCTTCAAATTAATGGCTGAAACTGATTCCAAATTTGATCAGGAAGATTCATAGGTCAATTCATGTTTATATAAAATGACCTGCTAGTGATTGTGTTGTTTCATGTGTTATCTTGAATAATAATTGTTCATGTGGGATGGTATCACAAGTACTTTAATGATATATCATCATATTGCCACTGGGAAGTGGGATCAAGCTTCTTGGTAATTAATGTATTCTGTTCTTGGAATCATATTGCTGATTAAGTTTTACTCTGGCAGTTTGGAATCAAATCTGCAGTTTTGAATGCTGAGCTTCCTTTGAATTCTCGTCTACACATTCTTGAGGTAAAAATTGTGTAATTTTGGCTGACTCTAAACTTTTATTCAACTGCCCCTGGCTTGTTTAGTTTTCATGAATCAAATTATTCTACGACAGTAAACGTTTACTTTTCGTCATTTTCTCAGGAATTCAATGCTGGTCTCTTCGATTACCTTATTGCAACGGATAACAGTCAAACAGCAGAAGAGGACAATGATAAGGAAAGTAGTGCTCCGCGGAAAAAATCTAAAAAAAATCCCAAGAAAAAGCTTGATGCAGAATTTGGTGTAGTAAGAGGAATAGACTTCAAAAATGTGTATACAGTGAGTTTCTGCTTCATTAACTTGTATATCTTAAATGAGTATTGTGCTAGTTCACAGATAGCATTTTAGTTGGAGTCTCTGACAAATGAAAATAGTATACTCGAGGCCTATTTTGAGTTTATACTGCTCATATGACCATACAATTAGCAACTAAGGCACATAATTATTTGAAATATGTATCATCCAGTTCGGCTTGAGAGCAGTAAGCAATTTGAGGGTAAAGTTGAAATATGATCCTTTAGGTTGGATTCTTGTTCGGTTAAACCTTGTCTTTGTTAGTTGAAATCAATTCATGTAGAAAGCAATGACTTGATTGTTCATTTTGGATATTTTGGGGAAAATTTGACATCAGTCAATGCTTATAAAGAAGTGGATGATATACTCTGTAAGTAATCAAATGTAGTTTTATTTATTTATTTAAACTAACCATTTTGACAATCTGGGTGTTGTTTTGAAATGCAGTACTTGTGCTTCTCTTCTTTTTTGATATTGGGAAATAAGTATTTTATACGTTTTGATCAGTCCATTTTTATAAGGATGGATGGTATGCTGTAATCAAATGTTGGTTTGAGATGAGTCCTTTTTGATATTGGCAACATTAAAATTTTGAACACTCTGTCCAAGATTCTTCAGGAAGGAGAAGTGTTTGTGGATGGATTTAGTGGAGAGTCCATTTCAAACCCTAAAACTGTAGGCAAGAACACTTATACTTCTAAGTTCTCTTAAGGAAACTAACTTCAGCTATTAGAGCTCTACTTAAGTCACTTCTGGTAATTTCTTATAAAGAAAATGAGAGACCAAAATTTACCTCAATTACAATGTTGTACTTGATATTGTACAACCACGCCATGTGACTACAGCAACCACAATCATGCATGTCCCTTTATATTTGTTTCCCTTTGTACCTTTTATTATTTCATATTATTTCATGCCGTTTTGTGGTTGAAAGTTGTGAACCAATTAATGGTTTAACAGTCCTATTTAATTTGTTATCCTACAGTGGCCAAGTTGAGCATTTCTGATAGATGAGGTTTGGTGCTATTATTATGCGAGACAGCTTGACTTGGGAAAGCAGGGTTTACTATATAGTCTGATGTGACCAAGTGTTTATCCTGATTGATATATAGTAACTACTAAAAGACATTGATTTCGCAAATATGACCAATCGCACTTATGTAGGTTGTCAACTTCGAGATGCCACAAACTGCAGCAGGGTATGTGCATCGGATTGGGCGCACTGGAAGAGCATATAATACTGGTGCATCTGTGTCTTTGGTAAGGTTATTCTCGAGTAATATGAACCTGTTATATATGGAAAGAACAAACTAATGACTTGCTCACAATTTTTGTTGACCAACGGAATTGTAATGATATATTGTTATATGCTGCAGCATTCCTGATTCCTGTACTTCATAGCTACATATTCTGATTTAAACTATTTGACATGTTGTTTTCATTGTATAGATCTCTCCTGAAGAGATGGAAATTTTTGAAGAGATCAAATCTATTTTGGGAGAAGATGGTAGTGAGGATTCAAAATTTATTGCTCCATTCCCATTGCTTAGTAAGAATGCTGTGGAGTCGCTACGGTATAGAGCTGAGGTAAATGACCTTTTTTCTTTTAATTAAAAACTTATGTGTAGAAGTGAAAGAACTCTTTGAAATGTTGGCAAAGTTTTAGTTAATGGGCTTGAAAAGAGTAATCATGCTTCCCTTAAAGCACAAATTCTTATAATTTAGGTCGCAGGATGAGTATAAAGCTGAACCCTACTGGCTGTTTTCCTACAATCATGTTGAAAGCTAGATTCATTAAAAATTACATTCTTGACCTTATGACTTATGTGTTGATCAAATGTATAGGCTCCAAGCTTATTCTTTAATTATGGTGCAGATGGCATAACATTAAATACATTATTTACCTGTAGGATGTTGCGAGGAGTGTAACAAAAGTTGCTGTGAGAGAATCACGTGCGCAGGATCTGAGAAATGAAATTCTCAACTCTGAGAAGTGAGTTATCTTCGGACCATCTTTTCTGAAGAATAAGGAAGTATGGAGAGTCTTTAATATCCTTACTTTCTGATCCCTGAGCTTGGATGTGATTGAAACATTATTTTCTTAACCCAAGTGGAGCGTAGCAGTCAAATCAAATTGTACCTCATTTTACTGAAACCGGTTATCTGATTGTTCACCTCTAGGAGACATCCAATGACTACATAACTTCTAATTCTTTCTTATATTCTGATTGATTCAGTAGTAAAATATTCGTATATTATAACTCTTACTCTGTGAAAGTGAGGACTGTTACTTTGTCTTGCCGGTAGGAAGAATTGCATATTAGCATTAGTGGATATGGTTTTCACTTTTCATTTAGATTAAGGCTCTGAAAGTGTCCTCTTCTGTATTAACTGGAATGTTAAAAACTCAACTCTCGCTGCTGAGTCACGTTGGTGCTTAGAAACTAATATTCTGACCAAGTTTGCATGTTTGGTTTGCTTTTTCATAATTTTCTAATAGGATGTTTGCTGAATTTCTGAAAAATATGCAGGTTGAAGGCTCATTTTCAAAATAACCCGAAGGACTTGGGTAAAATCTCCTAACAATGCTTATTATTAGCCCGCAACTCTTTAGATGGCTAATGACTGTTATTAATTGCCTCTTCGAACAGATCTATTGAAACATGACAAAGTTCTTAGTAAAAAGGAGCCTGCGCAGCATCTGCGGGAAGTGCCTGAGTACCTATTGGACCCCACGACAAAAGAAGCTAGCAAGATTGTAAAGCTTGCAAGAGCAGCCATGGGAAACACCACCTCTAATCGTCATCGTCAAGGGATTAAAGGAAGATTAAAGAAATGCAGAAATCCCCTCAAAACATTTTCTGCGGAGGTAATATTATTATTATTATTATCCTATTCACTTCTTGCTAGTGCCTGATAAAGATCACCACCATTAACAATATTAATTATTGTTATGTAAGGAGTTGGGACATATAGCAATCTCTTCTGCTTATAAGTCACCCGCTGCATTCCAATTTATATTTCCTTTTATAGGAAATAGTTGTTCCATAATGTTTGTCCTTTATTGTTTTCGATGAGATATTAGATATTTATTTCCAATTCATCCTTCTCTTAATTTTTTTGATAAGTGATCATAAATGATTCATTGATAATATGTAAAAGATATATTAGTCAAATTACACATAATTGAAGGTATTACAGTTAAATTGGAATGGAGAGAGGAACAAATAATTCATCTAATTTGTCTGTGATATTATTTAAGATTATTATTTTGCGTTGTTTCAGGGCCCAAAAAGAGGACATAAAGCTGGATTGAAGAGAAAAAGCAAAAGCAAGGATGAAGGCAACTAGCAACCAGAATACAGTGTTTAACCCATAATGTAATCCGATTTATTCTGAGGTACAATTTTCTACACATGCCTCAGCAACTAGTAAATATGGGTTGAATTGAGAGGCTTCATTTTTTGCTCTTAATTTCTTGTTCATTATTTCTTTCAGAAGCCCCCCCCCCCCCCCAATCTCAGGATAAGACATTTTTATTGTGAATTTTGATTTAATCTAGGTTTTCAAGATTCATGAGTGCTGATCTTGGTGTATCCTATTTTAACCGTTATTCCTCAGCCTGGGAAAACTCAAAAATTAGAAAAGAAGACACAGGTGATTTTCGTCGTTTAATTAGACATTGATCCGTTATATGAAGTTGCTTGTAAGAGATCTTCATTATAGGTCAGTGGCAGTTTTGGTTGTATTCACATATTCAATACCTGCATATTGCTTTCGTACATTTGTGGCAACAGAATATTGTCCTGAAATTTTGAGGAAGAAAATTCACCTGGACCTTATTCCTTAAGAAAATAGACCCCAAAGGTTTTCTCTAGTTATATGTTGTTTGTTACTTATAAGTTATAATATCTCTAAGGATCGTTTGTTAAGGGTGAAAAGGAGGGATATAATATTTATAAGTTACAATACTATTTATTTTTTCTTACTTTTTCTATTATTTTAATATAATACTTATTTTTATTAAATTCCGTGCCAACTATAAAATGAGAAAAAATTTCAGGTACGGCGGAGTATAATTTACATTAGGTTTGGTAAAAAATACAGCTCCCATTATTTATTTCTATTGTTGTGTGGTATGAAATACCACTGAGTATGGTCTCAATTGGTTAATACTAGTAAAGAAAGTGAATTAGATAGTATTGATAGATGTTTATTGGATACAATTGACAGTGATATTTTATGAGGGTTTTGACACTGTAATTTATTTAATTTGATTTTTATATATTTATTATGAATTATAATTCAAAATTGTTATGAGGAGTGATGAGTGAGTTGTTGAAATTTATATTTGTGAATTTGAATTTATGAAGGATTATTAGAAAATTGTTATTTGAAATTATTTTGGCAAATTTGAGTTTAATAAGAAATATTGAATTATTATTGTTTAAATATTATTTAGAAATTTGAGATTAGTTTAATTGTTGGCAAACTAAATAAAATTTTATGACTACTGAAATATCAATTGATTAGGTTAATATAAAAATTAAAATTGTAATATTGATATATTAAAAAAAATAAATCGGTTCGACCTGGTAAATCATCTTAGGTCAAGATGGGTTTAGCTGACAGACTTGGCCCAAAATATATTGTGGTCCGATGGGCTGCTATTGGGCTGATCTGGCCAGATCCATTTAACAGCTTTATTCCCACGTCTTGTTCCAAAAATATTTTCAATGAATCAATTATAATCATGTATTTGGATTAATGCATATATATTAATTATCAATTAAGTTTGTTATTCACATTAGAGTCATATATTATAAATTTAATAATTTTATCATATAGTATATTTAATTCAGTAAAAAAGTTAAAAAACTTTATTAGAAGAAAATTTTGAAAATTTTTCTTAGTAGAAGAAAAAAATATGAATAGTGTAACTACAGTTTAGGGCAAGCTAAAAAATAATTACATCAAAGGAAAAATTTATATTAGCATACAAAAATTATTAAAAATGCACACAATAATATGAAAATACTAATAATTATGAGTATGCAAATATTATTAAAATTTTACGTTTGTATTTTTTAAGAAGATAGTGTTTTTTTTTTTTGTATTTAAAGGGTAAAGGGTGTCCTTGTAATAAGTCCTTCGTGAAAAACATATTAAAATTTAACTAATTTAAAATATTGTAAATTTTACAAATAAATCATCACTAGTCACTACACACAAAATTTGTATGTATTAATATAAGAAACGTATGTAATTATAATTTCAAATGTAAAGAAACAAAATACTATATTTAAAAGCAAATTTGTAAAAAGTTGTAAAATTTAACACAAACTCTTGCAATACATGACTATTAACACATAATAATAAATTGGCAAAAACTTGTATGAACATGTGAACTCGGATTTATCAATTATCACTGTCATTTGTACACTATTATGTTTATATTTACTATCATTATTGTGTATATACACTATTATTGTTAAAAAATTAAATATATTTATATAACAATGATAATATATATAAATAACAGTAATATAAATTCATATGAATTCAAATTCTCAAGAGACTTACTCAAATTGAATGTAGTGTAACTTCACGTATCCTTCAATCTCTCTCACTTTTTTTTTTAATATTAACAATCGTACTTTTTCTAAGGTAATTTATTAATGATCACATTTTATTCTAATTAAATATAGTAAAAATATATTAACAAGTGTATTTTTTCTAGTTCTGTTTTTTTTTTTCCAAACTCGGATGAGATTTAAAAGAATCAACTTATTATTTTAATAAATATAATTTTAAATCGATTTAAGTTCCAATTGCGTTTTGACAAAAAACCAATCCAACAAATGGCAGCAACGTGCGAGGTGGAGGGACAGGGAGTGTGAACTTTTTAACAACTTGAAAGAGGTGGTGGAGGTATGTTTAATTTAAAGGATAAAATTAATATGGTTTTTAAAAATCTAACAATATATTCTATAATTAATTTATAAAATTTATTAATTAATATTAATATAACTATTATTCTATTCTCTCCACCAATATCATTTACTCTTTGTACAATAATTTGACATAAGTTAAATACTACCATATTCAAAACCCCAAAACAAACATTCCACTAGACTTTAAAAAAAAATAAAAATTTTTGAAAATCAGTTAACTCCCAAAACAAATATACTAATCCTACGAGGCATTCTAATTCGGTGTGTATTTACTAAAAAATTTCATTGCAAATCAGTAGACCCTCAAATTATTGACAAATGACAATTGTGTAGTCCTCAGTTACAAAGCCCATAAGTGATTGGCCTGCCTAATTAAATTAAGGCCTTATTTGATTCGTCTAAAGCCCAAAATTAATAAAAAGCCTAAAACTAAAATTCAATTATCTTATGAATGAAAGATAATATTATCTTAGAGAAGATGTATGATAATAATACATTGTTTTGTCTTTACTAAAATACTCCCTTATATTGAAAGGGAGAACCATAATTCACTTTATTTTTGTTTATGATATAGAGGACAAAATTATCAATTGCATATGTTTTTATTATTAATCTTATAATCCAAATATTCAAAATGAAATTATCTTACACTACTAATCCATCAATCCAAATATACTATTTAACTCTTAGATAATAATCTCTAGATTATAAAAATATTCATCAGGTGTATCAAAGGTTGAGGTCAATATAGATTTTATTGTTGACCTCAACTTTTGATACACCTGATTAAATATTTGATACTTAAAACTTGTTTATGATAAACTTATCATGAACTATTTTTATACAATACTTTGCGCAATGACAAAACTAGAAATTTTATTTGATGAAAATTGAAGGGAGGAAAAAAAGAAAAGAAAAGGATTAGTCACCTCAAGTTGCAAAAAGTTAAAGATAGAAAATGCAAATTGGGCAACATGAAGGGCCTTCATGTTTGGTGATTAACCCTCTTTAGGAAGCACATATATAAAATATGTGGGCAAATAAAAGGATTGTTGAAGACTAATATGTATAAATGTATTATTTAGAATTCACTGATTAGCTTTAAGGGGAAATGCTTTTCCCAGTTTAAAGTGACAAATGTACTTTATATATATTTGCCAAAAAATATATATGTGCTTCCAAGGTGGCAGCACAAACTTACATTTGCTTATTAGAGTATTAAAAGTAGAGAAAGGTATTGTGCATCTTTAAATAGTTACTCTTGATTTAAAAAATTATTTTTATTTTTACTAAAGAATTAGGGTTTTTAAATCTCAATTAACTGGAGTTGTTTGTGGAAACGACTATGATTATTTAAAATGCATTAGAATTGTACGGTGCATCTATCGCGTATAAAATTAGGTTTTATAATTAAGTAAAGTTTGTGCAGATGATAATTAATTTGATAAAACATGATCAACACAATAACTGTGACACGAAATAATATATTTTAAAATAAAAGAAATGGATAAACTGATAACATCTTCACAACTCGAATGTTGCTTTAAAAGCAGTGAAGCTAAGAGAGGAAGATTGAATTTGAACGTAAATACGTAATATATAAGATGTAGCATTTGTATATTATGTGTTACAATTAATTCATTTAATTAAATATATCAAAATGAATTTTATAAAATAAAAATAAATCATATGTACATATAAATAAACAATAAAAGGTATATAGTCACTCAAAAAAAAGTACAGGTTCTCAAAAATAAAATAAAATAAAAAACTATTAATACAAGAGAGATAAACAACAGAGCGCAAAAAAAAGAAAAGAAAAAAAGAATGCAAATAAAAAATTACAATAAAAAAGCAGAATATAAAAAAATTATGAACAAAAATAGGGAATAATACTTTCAATTGAGATAAGCCAAAACTCTTACCAAATCAATTAAACACTCAGATTAATTAAGCCACTAACTAAGAGCCCGTTTGCTAAATTTATAAGTTCATTAAAATAAAAGCTTATAGTTTAGTAAAATAAAATGTTTAATACTTTATAATTTGTTTTTACAATTTATAAGCTCCAAAAAATAACAACTTAATTATTTCTCTACTCTCTTTTAAAACACCTCTCTCTCTCATCTCTCATCTCTTAAATTTTATAATAACACATTTCTCAAATTATAAAAAAATTATTAATTTACTAGTCGAATACTTTAATAACTTATGAGTTACTTAAAATTTACAGTGTATTATTAAGCTCTAGAAACAACTAATAAAATATCAGAATTTATATGATATTTAAATAAATTTAGTGACCAGGTCCTAACACTACAAAAAATACGCGAATTAGCGACCGAAAATTAGTAACTGCGGTCGCTAATTATGCAATTAGCGACCGACTTTAACTAATGATCAAAAGACTATTTCTCGACCGATTAGGCGGTCTCTAATATCAAAATAAATTAGGGAGGTTGATTGATAATCATGGTATATTACAACTTGTGTTAACAAAAATAGTTGCATGTGACACTCTTCATGCAAATGCAACATTTAGCCAAACATTATTTATCACTAGCTAACTCCCTGCATTTATTTTAATTTCCTATCTGTATATATCTACAACAATACGCACCCTTTAATCATATGCCAAATCCTTAATGCTCCTCTTCTTCTCTACAACAATATTGTTCCCATCTAGACAATAAATCGTGCTATTTCTTCAGACAACATGACCCCAATTACCTCACATCTTTCTTCATATATATTTATGCAGCTAATTTAGTTATAATACGAAAATCAATTTACGCGATAAACATATATACGAGTATTGGATTTTACGTACGCTCTATATAAAACGAAACAAGTCTCACTATCATGCAAAGCTGGAATAGTCCCATCCAATATGGCGATGACTCTGTACTTATACAATTGATATTGATAGGTGGACCAAATTGCAATTTAATTTGTAGCACAATGAGCTACATATCCTTAGCTACATTTTTCTACACTACATGCTTGATTGCTACCTCTGACATATATATTGACAAATTCTTTAGCAATATCATGGGACCTCAAATCCTCAATAAAACAAATTACTTCGATGAGGGCTTTCTTTGTGATATTTGATTCAAATATTCGTTAATTAGATTAAATTTATTTCATTCAATAATGAAAAGTTATCGATGAACTAGTAAATTTATTCGTCGAGCTATATATATTTATATATATATATATATATATATATATATATATATATATAACCCGTACGTATTTTGTGTGTCATGATGGGTGCAGACGGGCCCGATGGATGTGATTTGTCTAAAATTGGAGGAACAAGAATCAGCTGTCCTCCTCTCGTAATTTGGGATCTATAGTGATAATTGTCTTGCAAAAAAGTAGTATAAACAATTTTATCTTACAACGAAGAATATGCAAGGAATTAAATCGAATTTGGCTCTGCATGCACATGTAATATTGTGTTATGTTGTAGCTTATATCCATATATAGTCAATCCAATTTAAGATGTAGCTTCTATTATGTTTCGTTTATTCACTTATATATGTAGAAATTAAGGAAAATTAGTCAAAAAAGATTTTATAAAACACTACTTTTGACTAGCTAGCTTATAGTGATGTTTTAATTGGCATCATTTTAAGAAAAAAAATAAAAAATTCCACATATTCATTCAAATTTCAAGATTAATTTACTTCATAATAATATTCTAATAAAAATTCATTAATTCTACATGTATTGGTTTTAGCACAAACAATTTTAACAGAATTCATTTGATTAAATTATATTAAAAAGGTATTTAACGTTTTAAATTTTTATAAATACAAAAAAAATAATGATTAAATAAATTTTAAATTTTTTATATAAATTTAAATTTTTAAATGAGACAGAAACTCAGCCCTTGGCCTATGAGACAGGCAAGAACTAGTTGAAAGAATTTAGGTAAACCTAGCTAGGCCAAGGAAGTGTAAACTTCACCTCTGCAATCTTTGTCGTAAATTCAACGGATTTGACTTTATGAGGGTTAAAATCATTAATTTATGCGAGGATTTATTTTTTGACTTAACACTTAATAAAATATATATGGACTTAATTAACATGCACAATAAATAAAAGAAGATTCAAGCAAGCAAGATTAAACAAATTCAACCTCTATTTTAACTTTTCATTTGTCTTAAAAGCTTGAGCTCATGATCATGTTTTCATGCATTTACGTGATGTGTCTCCACAAGTTGGTACCTGTGACTTTCATTGACTTTTCAACAATTGTCTTTTAGTTCACACCATTACTCAAGTTTTCATACTCATACTTGTACGCTAGCTGACTCATACTTCAAAAACTGCTTCACCCAATTTTTTATTTTTATTTTTAGGGTTAATTCTATATAAATACACCATTTTTTACTCAACTTTCAATTTAATCCTGAGCTTCACTATTTTTATAAAAAATTTCAACCTTTTAAAGAGTTCTAATTTGATACACATTTTTTTTCTTTCGGCCAGCAACTGATGACGTATCTCGCCGAAGCTGCCACGCTGACGTACATATGTGAAATTATTATTTTTATATTTTTTTTCACAGCTTATATAT
>JAPKLY010000107.1:253851-319749 GCA_026898435.1 Prunella vulgaris | reverse complement strand
AATTATCTATGATTCGATTATGCCATGGATTCTGGAGATCGCTTATCACATAGGACTGCTGGGAGATTCGTTTTTCACTCAATCAGCCGTCTTTTCCGCCGTGTTCTATCATCTGAAACAGGGCTCCCGGCCGAGGTTCCCTTATGAGGAGGGCGCCGCCGTGTCGCTGCCGTCGTTGCCTCCACTGGAAAAAAGGGATCTGCCAAGATTAAAATTTTGTTATATATATATATTATAATATATGATGTGAAAAAAAATATAAAAAAAATAATTTCACACGTGTACGCTAGCGTGGCAGCTCCGGCGAGACACGTCGTCATTTGCTGGCCGGAAGAAAAAAAAAGTGCATCGAATTGGAACTCTTTAAAAGGTTGAGATTTTTTATAAAAATCGTAAAGCTCAGGATTAAATTGAAAGTTGAGTAAAATGTGGTGTATTTATATAAAATTAACCATTATTTTTAATGAAAGTTTTGATAAATAAACTCCATCACTTTCACAAAAATTTACACATTTTCTTTTATTTGAGCATCCAACATAAATTTATACACTAATAAAAAAAAGAAACACCGATTTACAATACACTCGCAAAATTAATTATACACATATATATTTATCCATATGCCATTACTTTTATAAAAAAAATACTCCCCCGTCCCATAATTGTTTTCACACTTTTTTTTTTCGTCCGTCCCACAATTGTTTTCACACCCTATAAATGAAAATTATTATTTTAACTTTATTCTCACAATCCAACTAATCTTATTATTTTAATAATATAATTTTACACAATACTCTACTTTTCCTAAAAATTGTGTCATCCCAAAGGTGAAAACACCTCTGGGACTGAGGGAGTACCTTTTCCTTAAAAATTGTCACCCGGGCCAGGATGCAAATTTCTCTTGAACGGATGACGTAATTATTTATGTTTAACATACGGAGAAGAGTATAAATAGATATAGTGGTGTCTATTTATAAATAAAATTTTATTTTATTTCTACTATATTGGACGGAACAACGAAAACACTATACTACTCAATTTCTTATGTTGTATAATTTTACTTTTAAAAGGGGTTTATCAATGTTTGTGTGACAACCCAAATATTGTGTTAATTCGAATTGATTGCACAAACTTTATATTCCAGGAGAGTGAAAGAGAAAATCATCTACGAACGCATAGTCTTCTTCTTTTAAGAATAAGTCTATTATATTATACATAAATTGTATCGTGTAATTTAAATAGAATTTTTTAAAATTACTCCTATTATTATAAAATAATTGTCCTTATAATTTATACTGAAAAATTAATTTAATATGGAGTAACGTTTCAATATCATAATAATTTTTAATAATTATTGTATATTTTATCTTATGCATACAATACCAAAGATACCCTAATAATATGAGTAGCATGTGTGAAGTCGTTTTTTTTTTTTTTCTTTTTTTGAAAGGAGTCGAAATATATTTCTATTAATCGCCAACCTATGATATGATGGTGAATCATTTTAATTGTATAGAGTAACTATGTTTCTCTTCAAAATTGAATTCGGTCAGCGAAGAATTAATTAAAGAGGGACATGGTAACTTAAAGATTAAAATGTACATTATGTGTTAAAATTAGGAATGTTAAAACTCATCTCACATTGATTGATACACAAACTTATCAGGTGTCTCACAGAGAATATTATCCATGAGATGGTGGAAAAAAATATCAAGTAAATATTCTCACTTTTCAATAAAATTACCACTTTTTAGCAAGGTTGTAGAAGTCGAAAATCGGTAATCGGGCGTTTTTTGGCGCCTAGTTTTTTTTAAATTTTTTTAAAAAAAATAATATATAAAAATAAGAATTTAGGGCCGCATAGAACCGCCGAGGCCCTAAAACGCCTAGAGTTACCGATTCTGCAGAAATCGTGTCGGCAAGAGGCCGTCTAGCAAAGGTGTTAAATACTTGAATATGGAGATAAAAAAAAATTCCTCCCATAACTTGATAAATTTTTACTTTTAATCTTAAAATTTTTGACTTTTAAATTTTCATCCCGTATTTTTTTGGGTTATCCAATTTTGATTTCATTTTTATTGAAAAAGTAAAAACATCATTTTTTTATCATGCACAACTCACATAATAGTTAAATTTGGGACTTCCGATCGTTGCTGATATAACTGCCAAATAATTTCTTGTTTTTAATTTTCTATTTATTTATTTATTTTTTCCATATCATTAATACACTATTTCATTTTTCTATTTAATAATTTATCTAACATAATCGAGCTTAATTAGTCAATATATTTTCAGACTACCACCGACCTTGACTCATTTGTTTGTAACCGCTACTTTTCTATATGCTAAACGAACGACATTGTTTAAATATATTTTATATAATAATGGCAAAATAATAATGTATTTTACAATAGTCTATGATTAATAAAAAAAACTTCTGCAGACAATTATACCATGCAATGGTGCATTTTTTTATTAATATTTATTAAAGTTGAACTATTCAACAAAAAAATTATAATGAAAAACATTAGTTTATACAAGAAGTATATATTAGTTCACATGAGAAATAATATTAGTTCATGCAAAATAGTTTCTAGGTCAAATAAGTTTTTACTTTTTCATATAAAACTATATTTTTCACCGTATTTGATACTATTTTTTTCACGTCACGAACTATAATTTTTTGGTCCTTTATTTATTTTTTGGTCAAAAAGTTACATCAGTTGCATAGTGCACCAATAAAAATATTACTACATCAAGTTGATTCGTTTGGATCTAACTAATGAAGTTTTAATATTGTTACAATCGACTTCAAATAATTCAAAAAATCAGCTCTAACCTACCCAATATCCACAAGTGATTTTCAGAATGGATATATATATATATATATATATATATATACTATATATAATGGCACATTTTTAAATAGCTAGCTAGTGAATTGTACTATGTTATTAAATAAGAGGGGACAAATGGGACATAGTTGTGTCTCTTAGGAAGTATTGCATAGGGATGGACCAAATGTGGGAGTCATGTTAGTTGTCACATAAGCTCATGCCCTCTAATGGTCCATTGATCAAGCCTCAAGGGAGGGAGGGAGTGAAGGGCCATTGGCCGGTGGGGGCAATTAAACAAGGCTTTCACATGCCAAAATCACCCCCCTCCCACAACAAACCACGTGGCCCCCTCTCAATCATTTCAATCCATAATTAAATCCCACGTCTATTCATTAACCTCACATCTTTAAGTTATATCCGACAATGCAACGTATGTAACGTACAATTCAAATGCATTTTTAAATAGTGACAGTCGTTTACACTGAACGATTGAAGCCGTTTGCAGTCAGTAGTTACAAACTGCAGCTCGGTGAAAATATATATATATATATATATATATATCTTACAGTACATGGACTTGAATTGTGTATGTACGCATTAGAGTTGCTCTTTACATCTATTATTTATTTTTTCCCCACCTTCTTAAATACAACATTATGTGTTCGTTATTATGGTTGTTTGTTTTATATTAATTTTAAGCGCAAGTAAGACATATTGTAGTCTAAAATTTGAAATTTAATAATTCACGGAATAAAAATTGAACTTTTATATATTTTTCTAAAATTTAGGGTCTTGGATTCTTAAAAAATTGGTTGCTTGACTAGGAACTTGCATGTGCAGTTGTTAGGACTCTACATGTGAATCGAATTGAATGCCTAAATTAATATTTAAATGAAACTTGTTATAAGGGCTACAAAATGGTCCACACCCACCAAAGTCAATTTGGGTTTAGTAATTAAACTTATTTCTTCAATCATGGCTTCATTATACTATGCCCCAAGACTATTTCAATTTGCAAGATATTTGAGAATATACGTATGTGTTAATTAATTTGTTCTTTAATAATTCATAATTAATTGATAAAAATGGTGTTGATCATAATCAAACTTTTGTAAGCTAAGGGTCATGTTACCCACAAAACATATCAAGTATTGTTTAGGTCTATAATATAAATTTATAAGCAATACTTAATTAAAATTAATTGTAACTATATATATACTGCCTCATTGAATACATTCTACCGTCCATGTGTTAAGAAATTTAATTCTTACTATATTATTATATTTATTTAGGGATATTACTACATTTATAGATTAATAATTTAACATTTATTTAGTAATATACTACTATAGTTATAAATTTATAATCTAACAGTTATGCTTATACCTCGAATAGTGTGGATTAATTCAATGATACGATATTAACTATAAAAATAATGATATTAATTAATGAATATTATAATATTGGTGAATGTAATAGTATAATTTTTAACCTTTTCAAATTTTACAAAAGATTGAGTTAAAAAAAAAGTAAAATTTTTTTTTTTTTACATCCTCCATCCCAACTTAAACTTTACACTTCTTTTTCGGAGAATCTAGCAATAAATTTTACATTTCGAAAAAGAAAATGAAATACTTTCACCGTCAATTTTATTTCAAGATACTGTAATAGTTAATAAAATAATTTTTATTAAACACGTATCGAGTTATTTATTGTGCTTAAATTTGCAACAATGTCACTACAATTGTCTGGGATGTCATTTCTTGTCTCGAAAGCTTAATAAACTTGAGTCAATCAATCAATCAAGTGTTTACAATTTCATAGGCCAAGAAGAGACATTTGACAACCATATTAAAAATTAATCATCGTCATTAGCAACCCTAATGTGCCCATGCATGTCTCAGTGTCATGCGACCTCAACCAGACATTTTACCTTAACAAATTAAGACAAAAATATATGAAAGAAATTAAAGATGTATAAAAAAAAAAAATAGTGGTTGCGAGCAAATCATTTCATCTCTTAATTAAGAGGTTAGGGATGCCAGCATACCAACCCCTTCTATATTTAATAAAGAAATATTTAGATACATAAAAAATTGAGCATTAATTCTTATATATCACACAAATTCTCCTAGATATATATTTAAATTTATTATTCACATATAACATTAATTAAGTAAACTTTATTAATTTTCCACAATCAATTATCCTATAAAAGGGTTCATATCAATTTGCCACCTGTACGATATCACTTATTTCAATTTGCAATCCGTACTAATTTTTTTATCAAACTGCAACTTGTACTATGAAAAATTGACCAATTGCAACATATACTTAAATTTTATTCTTTTTTCTTGTCAGTGCTATATTTTTCAGGTCATATTCGTCAATCCATATCAATAATTTATTTATATTTATTTTTGCCACATAAAAATTGATGCCGGTAAAAAAATCTTATTTCTCCCATGGGGAGATGCAGGAAGAATTGAGAGATGACATGCAAACGTGTATACAGAGAAATATTTAAAAAGGTTCTTGTTCTGTTATGGAGAAAATACCCAATTTTGCGCCTATAAACATTGATATACAGATATAGATTTAAATTATTAATTAAATTCTAATTATGTTATCGTCGTTATGTAGAAATTAGATTTTTTTAACATCAATTTTTTATTATTAATAATTATAATATAAATTAAGTAAATAAATAATATGGAATGACGAGTATAATCTTAACAAATATACCACTGCCAAAAAAAAAAAAAGAACAAAAATTAATTTTAGGTAGCATTTTGTAAATTTTTCTAAGTACAAGTTGCAATCTGATAAAAAAAGCTAGTACAAGTTGCAAACTGAAATAAGTGATATAGTACAGATGAGAAATTGATTTTAATCCCATATAAAATTCCTATTAATTACATTAATTTACAATAAGTGAAGCACATATAAAAGTAAAACAACAATATTCTCACAACATACTCCCTCCGTCCCGGAACTACTTTCATAGTAGTTCCGGACACACGAATCAAGGAAAAATAAGTATGTGAGTGTAAAGTTAAATAATAAAATAAAATAAAATGTATTTTATTAACTTTTGTGAATGAAAAAATTTTCCTTTTTAAGTGTGTGATAAAAGAGTTGAGACATCAAAATAATTAAGTCGTCGATAGCAATTACACCAAGAAAAAATGTTTATAATTCTTTTCTGATCACTGATTTAGTAGATAAAATAAAATAAAGGATACCGCACATTGTAATAGAATCGACCTCAACTTTTACTGCAATAATAGTAAAAAAGAGAAATCCATAAAGGGGCTTTAATTTAGGGGAGACAATCACATATTTTTAAAACACAAATAATTTATAGACAAATTATTGTAGGTAATTGATTACAACAGAATTTTATTTTTTAGATAAATTATTTGTGGGTTGATAAATACAGATGTCTATATAATTAAAAAAAAAATTTGTAGACAAGTCTTAGAAAATATTTATTACAATTTTTTTTGTAATAAATTTATTAAAAGAAATCATAAATACTTATGAAATTAATCAATTAGTTAAATTTCCAGTCAAAGTGAGCCATATGCTATAAAAGGGCAGGAAAGGAGATTCCAATATCATCTGTCAAAGATCGGCGTTTCCACAAAATAAGCAAAACCGGCCCATGGTGCCACTTTGCTTTACGTATAGTTAATTTCTTTTTGTTCATGGGATAAAAGAAATTATTTTTGCACACGTATTTATTTTAGATTTATGTACTTTTAATTTTCAACGATATAATTGTAATAATGGAATAAAAAATTTATAAAATAGAGGAAATCATGAACATCCAGCCTTAGTCTTGTATGTAATAAGTGCACCGTGCAACCCAGTCAGTGACAGATCTAGAATTTTTAATTAGGGGGCCCAATTACTAGTAATAAATTTTAGATTTGAATAAACCTTAACACGACAAGATGATAAAAATTATGAATAAAATTGAATTATGATGAGTCAAATAACAAGGAGAGTGAATAAAGTTCAACAAAATATACCTTTTGAGAATGTGTGTTGACGTGGCTCGTGTTGTTGGTAGCGTAAACCAAATGCAGTGAAAATGTGAATGAAACATTATATCCTCTGTTTCCTATTTCTATTCTATGACCTAGGAATTAATAGAGTTACTTAGACGAAAGTGAGCCTTTCTTTTCATTTAATCAAGCCCAAAATGTTTTTTTCTTTCAATCAAGACAGAAAGGTTGGGCCTTCTCAATTCTCATTGCTCATTTTTGTAACAAGTACCATTGTTATATTTAACAAATACTCTATTATTTATATATAAGAAATTACCATATTACACCTAAAATTTTACAAAATTTCAAGGGGGCCCAGTACCCCCCCTGTACCCCACTTCCCTCCGTCCATGAACTCAGTGTATTTTTATACCAATTGTTACGAAAAAGTCACACATGTTATTGAAGAGTGTATCTTTAAAAAATAATTATTCAGTAATAATAAATGCAATTTTTTTAAAAAGACACTTAAATTACACGGTGTACTTGGTGCATAAGAGGCTCACTCCAACAGGTGGGCTTGGTGCATAAAAGACTCACTTGAATATCTGAATAGAGTTTATTATCATGTGCTTGTGATTTGCATACTATGATTATAAAAATGGTTTAATGACTTAGAAATCCACTATTTTTTAAGTGCTATTTATTAATTACAATATTTATTTTATTAATTTTGAACGAATTAATTATTTACTACAAAAAAAATATATGAAACCATTTCATGACATGGGATTTGTTATTTATTAATAACAAGTTATAAATATTAATAATAAGTGTGAAGTTTTAATAAATAAAGATAGACACTTTTAACAAAAAAATATCACTTTTCATTAAAACTTTATCACTTTTTAAAAGTGATAACTTTTTATTAATAAGTGCACGTCTTATGACATGAAACAGTTTCACACAAGACTTACTCTTATTACAATTAGATGCACCCGATTAATTTTCGGTGTATACAAATTTTATGTGTAGTGAAAAAATTTGTTTGTAAAATTTATGAAGAATTCAAAATATAAAAATACACTTATAAAGATCGAAGGACGCACATATTAAAAATTAAAAATTAATTTGCGTAAATATATAATACTATGAAAGTGAAATTTATGAATTTTTTTTATTGGATCTACTAGTTATTTTGGAATGTTTAAAAAAAAATTATTGTAAAACTCACCTAAAAAAAATAAAAAAATAAAAAGGGAATCAGACATTGCTACTATGCCATGAAGATCATGTCGTCAACTTTTTGAATATTTTTATGCATTCCACATTTTATTATTAATAAAAAAACTCCAAATCAGCGGTCATGAGTCACACTCTCTCCTACTTTTCTATTATTTAATTTAATAAAAAATAGCATTTTATTAGTTAATATTTAATTAAATATGGTGATAACCTTTTTACTAAAAAAGGGTTTCGTATAGTTCACTTATAAAATAACTCATTTGATTATGACACAAATGAAATCAAGTGGCTAATACTAAGGGCGGTACTCATTGTTTCGTTGTGGGTTGTGGCAAATTTTTATTTATTTTTTTATTACGACTTTTTTCTTGATATTATTTTTTTCCTAATTTGAGAATTGTAAATCGCAGGTTCTTTTTGTTTTCCACTACATTTTTAGTCGAAGTATATTTTTCTTGGCATCTGCTGGATCCAATTTATCAAAAATTAGTAAATATCACTTGATTAAATGTTTCCTATATTAGGGATAATAAGTGTGTTGGAATATGCTTGGAAAAGTGTGCTGGAATATGCTTATCATTGTTTGGATCCTTTAATACCAAACGCTACAAAATGTTGTTATTTTTTTATGGGAAAATTACAGAATGGTTCACAAAATTGATAATAATTATGAATTGGTTCTGTGTAGGAAAAAAAATAAAATATTTTTATGTAGAAAAAAATTATAATTCTGTACAAATATTGTGAATCAAATTTGTAAATATAGTGATTTTTTTAAATTAATATGTAAATGTTTTTTTTGAATGGATTTAAGAAAGTAAATATATTGTGTATAAAAATGTAAACGAGAAATTGTTGATTTATAATGTAAAATATTGTTATTTAGAAAAGTTAGATAAATATTTATGGATTGACGAATACAGTAATGTGGATCATCACGAACAAATGGAATAGTTATTTATTTATTTGTTTTTGTTTTTTGTTTATACGTTCTGTACTAATTTTGTTTATATAATAATATACTTTTGTCCATGAATTATTACTTTTGTGTTCATACAATGACATATATTTTAATACTTTACATTTACTACTTGAATATCAGTAGCATATATTTATCTATATAACAACACAGATAAATGAACAATTTTTTCTTTTTTTACTTTGCTTATTTTTCTTTTTCTACTTTTTCTTTGTGAGTTTTCTGCCCTCATTTGTTTTTTTTGAAAGGATAAGATCTTTTACAGATGAATATGAAAGTTTAGAGTACACCAGATCAATATCATAAACCCTTAATTACACCCAACCAAAGAACAAACTACTCCAAACCAATCGAGAGGATATGGAGAGTCCATTGAAGAGAAAAATGCTAACAACTATTAAGCTTAATGACAATAATACACCCCACACTAAGGTGATTTTTCACCATCTAAAATCAGCATCCATCTCTGATCAATCCTGCACTTGGAAGTCCTGTAGGATTCAAGAACATCTGGCACACTACCAGATCTGAATCCTAAACGCACCATCAAGGTAGAAGCACTTAAATAAAAAGAGACACCACACAGGATGTAGATAATCTCACAACTGGAGTATGAGAAGAAAGCTATAGTCTAAAACAAAAATAAAACCAAATTGCAGAAAACTGAAACAACAAAAATAAAAATAAATAAAAAATAAAATTTAACGGGCCATCCTACCAATTAGCCCCGTATCACCGGTGCCGTTGGGTAAAAAATTGATTAAATGGTTTTCGGGGCGGGTTTGAACCCGTTAGACCAAAAATTTCGTCGGATTTGGGACGAGTCCTAGTATTAGATGGACCCGCTCCGAATCTGCCATATATATATATATATTAATTAAATATATATAGTTAATGAACACATTATATTATATATATATATAATTAAATATAGATAAAAACTTGCATGAACTCGAGTTCACGGTGAAATCGGGTTCATCAATTATCATTGTCATCTGTACACATTGTCATTAAAATATTAGATTAGATATGATCATGAAGTCACGAACATTGTACAAATTAGGGTTCATTAACTTTTATTATTTTATTTTTGATGAATAATATATGTATGATTTTAAATATTTGGATTTAATATGTTGAAACTTGTAATTGACTATTTTGCATTTTTATTATTGTTTAAATCACTCAAATGCATATTGATGCTATATTTTAAAATTTAAGATATTTTGTCTAATGCATTTAATATGTGTAATAAAAATAAAATAAAATAAAAATAGACGAATAAGCAAGTTGGGCCGGATAAAATGCTCAAAGTTTACTGGATGGGGTGGGTCTCAAGTCCAAAATATTCCTGATGGAATAGATCCTTAAATAAAAAACTCATCTCAAATCCGCTCCGTTGTCATTCCTAACAATACTGCATAGGTGAGTGTCTCTATATAAACTCTAACACAAAAATGTATATGTAATATTGCATCATACAATATTTTCTAAAGACATGAAAGAGTAATTAAGTGTAGTTTTGGTGTGCAACTCAAAATGCTACTTTGTTATTTTCACTAATATTGTATTGCTATCAGTCTAATATCTGTTAATGAAATCATTAATACAAGATACAAATAAAATGCAAATAAATTTTATGATAAAATAAATTTACTGTATATTTTGTCAAACATAAAATTTACGAGTTAATTAAAGAAACTCACTGGTCAAATTGGGTCATAACAGATTACATATATAAAAATTACTCTCCCCGTCCCAACATTTTCTTCATAAGTGGAGTTTCACGCATATTAAGAAAAAGTGAAGTATGTGAGTGTGAAGTTAAATAATAAAATATAAAAAAATGTACTTTATTGACTTTTGTGAGTGTGAGTTATTTCCTTTTTTGGGGTGTGAAGAAAGAGTTGGGACGTCCATATAAGGAAAGTGTGAAGTTTATCTTGAGACAGAGGGAGTACTTATTAATCTTATTACTATTGTCTACTGTCACAACGTAATATACTAATGTCTATTTTAATTGATCCGATCCAATTTTTTTAGAATTAGATAAATTAATTTATATTACAATACAACATAATTTTAGCTGTTTTTTCATTATTAAAATTTTTTATATGAGACATGTTATTTATTAATTATCACTTTCAAAAAATGTTAAAATTTTAATAAAAAATGGTAGTCACTTTTAACAAATATATCATCATTTTTAATTAAGACTTTATCACTTTTTAAAATTAATAACTTTTTATTGAAAAGTGCATGTCTCATGACACGAAATTGTCTCCTACAAGACTTACTCTTTTATTATAAACTACTATTGAACAACTTTTTAACGAAATAATTTTAGTTATTTGCCTATTCTCCATCTGTCTCTATTAATAGTTGAAGTAAATGAGAAAAATGTTTTTTTAGGACCGTAATTATAGGGTAGTTGGAAAAGTAGGACAATATATTTTCGGGCTTGAAAAAATAGGACAATATGTTTTCAAGCTTGGAAAAGTAGGATAATATGCTTTCAGGTTTGGAAAAGTAGGACAATAACTTTAAAAAGTTGTAAATTTAGGCCAATTTGAGCCCGAATTAAACCCAATTCGGGCTCAATTGTCCTACTAAATTTTAGTAGATTATAAGTTGCTAAAAGTGTTGGAAAAAATGTTATAAATTGCTTAAAATTGAGCTCGAATTGGGTTTAATTCGGGCTCAAATTGGCCTAGATTTACAACTTTTTAAAGTTATTGTCCTATTTTTCCATGTCCGAAAAACATATTGTCCTACTTTTCCAAGTTTGAAAACATATTGTCCTACTTTTCAAAACCCGAAAACATATTGTCCTACTTTTCCAAGCCCGAAAGCATATTGTCCTTAAATTACAACTACCCTATAATTACTGTCCTAAAAAAATATTTTTTCCTGAAGTAAATTAAAGAAGATATTTTCTGAAAAAAAGGATAAGATTATGTGATGGTGAAAGCAAGTATTTTAGAGACTGAAAAATAAAATAAATTAATTTTTTAATGGGGTTAACTAATTCGATTGGGTTGGTATTTGGCTTGAATTAGAATACGTGGTCGGTTTCTGTTTAAAATTTTTAATAGTTTTCTTAATCTGCTTAAGTTATTAAATTAGACAAAAATTAATGATAGACAAATTTGATTGATATTGAAAACAAAAGTACTATATATTGCATTGAATAATTAATTATGATGGTTTCTTATTTTTTGTATGTATTATATGTCAATTATAGTATGATTTCATATTTTATGCGTATGGTATGTATGCTGAATCTTTGCAACAGATTTCTCTAACATGCAAAATATATTTCCAGTTAACTCCTTTGAAATCTGTGATATAATTTTCAGATATTCTACATAATGTGCAATACATATATATAATATTAAATTTAAATTATGGATTCACCTGATACGTAATTGATTGAATTCAACTAAAAAATATATTAAAATTGCTTTGGGGTGGGGAATGGGGAATATCGAAGGAGGTTGACTTCAAGTTAGAAGGGTTGTTAGACTGTTAGCATCATGAAACTTTTTTTTTTTTGTGTATAAACAAAATTAATTCACCAAATCTCGTATTTATATATATATATATATATATACTTATTAGTTATTACTCCTTCTGTCTCCCAAATTTATTTTCACTTTTTATTTTCGTCCGTTCCTAAATTTATTTCTATTCATCTTTTAAAAAATATTATTTTATTATCACATTTATAACAACAACTTTATTCTCAGGTAAATAAATTTGAGGGTGGACCACATTTGAGAGATAAATAATTGTGTTTTATTTCACATTTTTTGTTAAATTTAGTTTGCATTGAATTTTCTAACACACGCTCACTCATGAACTAATTAACCCAATACATGTGAGCATGAAGCTTTAACTTCGGTACATAAAATATTTTCATTTCATCTAAAAGTTAGAAGTTATAAAAAAATATCAGTTTATATAGTGAATCTATTAACAATAATTATATTAGTATGCATATTTTACTTTTATACTTAATAGTACAGTCCACATGCTGGATAAAAGACCAACTCCAATTTAATTATGCTAAAAGTATATTGAAAAGAAAGAGAAAAAAAAAAGGGTGATAAAAAAAGTTATTATATTTATAAATATATTTTGTGCAGAAAAAAATAAATTTTTGTGTAAAAAAAATGTGATTCTGTGTAAATATTGTGAACCTATTTTTGTGTAATATAATGATTTTTTTGAACCTATATGTAAATTATAAAAAAAAAATTATGTAGAGAGAGGGGGAGGAGAGAGAGAGAGAGTGGCCAACATGAAAGTGAGATGGGCCCAATCAGCCGGGAAGATACGGACCAAACCACGGTTGCAGGTCGAGTTTTTACATGGCCTTTGTTTCTCTTTCGCTTTTATGTCTTCACTTCTAGGATTTTCTTTGTCGACCAACTCTCTCTAAATATTTAATTAATTTTTATTTTCCAAAAGTATTTCTACTTTTTTTTTTCTTTTTTGCGTTCTGGATTTCTTTGTCTCATTTGATGCACTTTTTAACTTTTTTTAGAAAAGGAAACACGAAAGAATTTACACGAACTTTCGCTTGCTGTATAATTTTTGGAACTTAATATAGCAAAAGATAAAAATAATTGTGCGAGAATATTCAGTAAAACGAAGCTCTAATTAGTTAAAATTATTAAAAAAATTACTAAAATTGAGTCTAATAAAATTTTGCGTGGATTAAATACATAAATTTTATATGAAAAAATAAAAAATGTGGAATTCCATTGGAGTTGTATGGATAAAATTATACATTGATTACATATTAAAAGAGTCTTATATATATGTAACGGTCTTATACATGAACATAAAAAAAATAAAAATTGAACACATCTAAAATATTATGATCATGCTTTCCTTTTAAACATATATAATTTGACTAAAATCTCACAAATTAATTAATATGTTATATATATAGATGAATAAAGTTTTATCTTGTAGATCTCTCATTTTTAGAAAAAATAAATAAAATTAGCTAAACTCTTAGACCACTTCAAAAACAGGCAACACATATTTCGGTGCAATACTGCATGTCCAAACATTCCAATAAAACAAAGAAGTATTAAATTAATTAATACGTATGGCTAAAATAATCTCAAACTAAAAACTATTTAAAAATCTAATTTAGTCAGAAACATACTGGGACACCTGATGTGCTCGTTTCTTCACACCCAAAACTCCTATAAATACCCTCTCCCACACCCCAGATAGCAACACACACCTTCTCTCTCTCCCTCTTCAACCATCTCTCTCTCTCTCTCTCTCTAAACTCCCCAAATACCACATTCAATCACTTTATAATTACTAACCACCCTAATTAATTAAGCATTCACAACAAACATATTCATAGATCAACAAAATGACGCTATCAAAGAAAGCCACATGCAATTCACACGGCCAAGACTCCTCTTATTTCCTTGGATGGCAGGAGTACGAGAAGAACCCCTACCACGAATCACGTAATCCCAAGGGTATTATTCAGATGGGTCTCGCAGAAAATCAGGTACATATACATACCAATTCTTTTTCAATAACTAATTTTAAAAAAAAAAAAGAAAAAAAAAAGATTTTTATTAATCCGACATTCATTCATTCTCTGCAGCTATCATTCGATATGCTCGAATCATGGATAGCAGAAAACCCCGATGCTTCCGGCTTCAAGAAAAACGGAGAATCCATTTTCAGAGAGCTTGCTCTCTTCCAAGACTACAACGGCCTCCCCGCTTTCAAAAATGTAAGCTACCATGCATTATATATATAATTAATTAATAAAAAAAATATAACGTCACAATTATATATCTAATGGTGATCAATAATGTGACTAATTAACAGGCAATGGTACAATTTATGTCGGAAATCCGGGGCAACAAAGTGAAGTTCGACCCGAACAAGCTGGTGCTGACTGCGGGGGCCACCTCCGCCAACGAGTCCCTCATTTTCTGCCTAGCCGACCCGGGCGAGGCCTTCCTCCTCCCGGTTCCTTACTATCCCGGCTTCGACCGGGACCTCAAGTGGCGAACCGGGGTCGAGATTGTCCCCATACACTGCACCAGCTCCACCGGCTACCGAATCACCGACTCCGCTCTCGAAGACGCCTATCAACTCGCCAACAAGCGTAACCTCAAAGTCAAGGGCGTTTTGGTCACTAATCCTTCCAACCCGCTCGGCATCACCCTCACCCGACCCGAACTCACTCTCCTCCTCAATTTCGTCGACTCCAAAGGCATCCACCTCATCTCCGACGAGATTTACTCCGGCACCGTCTTCAATTCCCCTTCCTTCGTCAGCGTCATGGAGCTCCTATCCCACCGGAAATACAAGGACTCCGATGTCTCAAACCGGGTTCACATTGTTTACAGCTTGTCTAAAGACCTAGGCCTCCCGGGCTTCCGGGTCGGGGCAATATACTCCAACGACGACATGGTCGTCTCCGCCGCCACCAAAATGTCCTCCTTCGGCCTCGTCTCCTCCCAGACGCAGTACCTCCTCTCCGCCATGCTCTCCGACGAAAAATTCGCCAAATCCTACATTCTCGAGAACCGGAACCGGCTCAAGAACCGGCACCAAATGCTCGTCCGCGGTCTGAAAAAATCCGGGATCTCCTGTCTCGACAGCAACGCCGGTTTATTCTGCTGGGTCGACATGCGCCATCTCCTCTCCTCCAAAACATTCGAAGCCGAAATGGACCTGTGGAAACAAATCGTCTACGAGGTCGGGCTAAACATCTCGCCCGGTTCATCGTGCCACTGCGACGAACCGGGTTGGTTCCGCGTGTGCTTCGCCAACATGTCGGAGGACACGCTGGACCTCGCGGTCCAGCGTCTCGGGGCGTTCGTCGAAGAGATGTCGTCGTCGGCAAGGAACGCCCCGAGAAACTCGAGCAAGAGCTCGAGGCGAAAGTTACTGAGCAAATGGGTTTTTCGGCTGTCGTTCAACGACCGTGAGCGTGAACGATGAGCCGGCACAGTTTGAACACCCGATTAATTAAGTTAAATCTTAATTTTTATTTTTTACTCAATATCTTATTATAGAATATTGAGTTGGTATAATATATATATATATATATTTTAGTTCGTGTAGAGATTAATGCACTCTGTCCATGTGGACGTGAAGTGAATTATGCTTCATTGCTTTGTAAACTTTTGTATCAAAATTAATCAAAACAATATTATTATTATTATTATGATGATTAATATTATTATTAAGCTTAATTTTTATTTTTATTTGGTAATTAGCAATAATTGGATTTTGTGACAAGTATGTGTCGTACAAGTAAAAAAGGATTATTGATAAATTAAGAAATAATTAATTAGATAGTCAATGATAGTTACAAGACATCGGCGACATTAACGGCAAATCTGGATGTGGGAGGCTCGCCGACGTCGGCATGTTTAATTTCCCAAACGTAACCCAAAATTAACCGACCATTTACTGTTTTGGATCAAATTATAATTAATTATTGAAATTAATAGCTTTATTATTTAATTATATATGTGTCATGTCGACTATGATCATTTAATAAAAATAATTAATATTATTCCATAAAATAATAATTACCTTTGATGTTTGTTTAATAATGCAATGTAATTTACTCGTGTATATATATTTAAGAAAAAGCCGCCGTCGTTACCTTTTAAGTGGTGCGTAAAAGCTAGGCTAATACTTATATTGTCAACCCATTTTTACTATATATTATTATCATGAGAAAAAAGGGTTAAAAAAAAGAAGGTGAAGGGGAGGTTGAGTTTGCCGTAAGAAATGGTAATGTTGAGTTTTGAGGGATTTGAATTCAATTCTGTAAAATGTTTTGTATGGAAATGACTAACTATAACTTTATTATGAATTAGTACTATATATATTTGGTAAAAAGTATTAAAAATCTCAATATAATTATCAAAGATTGACATCAGTATAGTATTATAATATTATTAATAAATATCAACTATAATGATTTTTGTAACTATTTATATTTAAGTTTATAATGTCAAATTCTTTTAGAAAAATTATTTAAAGTATAAAATATTTGATCAAATATCTAATTTAAATTGTGATCCACCTAGTTAAAAAAATTTTATATGAACTATTTCTATATAAAATTAAGGGTAACTTGCATATTGATTCAAAAAATAACTATATTTATAAATTGATTTACAATTTTTATAATATTTTTCTGCATGGAAGCATTTTTTTTTTATACAGAATCAATTTATAATTATTGTAAATTTTGTGAACCATTATGTAAAATTTCCTAAAATTTACTTTTAAAATTAATTAATATTTGTACAATATGTACAGATTAGTGAACGTGGACAAATCCAAATCCAGGTTTGAGAAGGTGAAAGACTACTTCTAAATACTTCCCATGTACCACAATATTTTTCTATTACTGAAATTAATTATATTAATTAATTATTTCACATATTTTTATAAATTTAAAATTTTAAATAAAGTAAAATTCTTTTATTTTTTACACTCGTAATGACAATAATACTCAACTATAAAATTTTCATAATACTTCTTTGTATTAAAAAAATATCCTAAAAAAATTGACAATTCTTTTTAAAAATATTTCACTAAATGCGCAAGTTTTGTACAGTTGATGCCGCAGAAAGTTTTTTTTTTTTTTTTTTTTGACGCGGTTTCTGTCACTGTAATGTAGTATAGGTCCCTGACTACGAATCTTAGTTACTTTGCAAGGGATCATAATCTTCAAAAAGCTCCATTAATTTATTCCCTTGATTTAAGCACAAAGATTCCTTTTTATTTCACCTACAATTTGTTTCTTTTATATATACGCATTGTATAAAAGCGACATTTTGATTTTATATAAGAATTAGGTCAAGTTATTATTTAAAAATAATTTATGGTAAATTTATCATAAAATAATTTTAAATATTTAGTTAGAAGTATAAAATTTTTTGTTAAAATATAAAAATCCTAAGTTAATGCCTTAATGGTATTATATTGTATTCCTAATTTTGATGAGATTTTTGATAGTTTTGACCAAATGTGACACTTTAAAAATATATTATTTTATATAAAACTTACACTTTATATAAAATAGTTGCATCGTATAATTGTAAAGTTTTAACAAAAAGTGATAGTCTCTTTAAACAAAGATATTATCATTTTTTATTAAAACTTTACCACTTTTTAACGGTGATAATTTTATATTAATAAATGAATGTATGATATGAGATAGTTCCACAGAGAACTTACTCTAATTATATGTACTATGAAACCATTATATATATACATGTAAATTAATTATATTATATATATAATGACATTAGATAAATTACATAGCTGCTGTTTTATTATATATTTATATATATATATTGGAATCAGACAAAATCCTAATCATAATTCCTAACTTGCATATATATATATTTGGTTTTCGATTATTTCGGTTATTTTGATTTTAAATCAAAATTGAACCCAAATTTTTAGTTTTGATTTTTATCAGTTTTTAATAACTAGTACGATTAGCTCGTTTTGATTATTTAGTTCGGTTCAGTAACATGCTCACCCCTGAGTTATGATTGAAATATAAAAGTAATTTTTTAATTTAGCAATAAGCTTACAATCATAGTCTTCACAAATTTCACAGTTTTATCGGCAAAAACTCATTTGCATGTTCACTGGTGTCATGGTTCATATATAAACAAACATTTATCTTTTCCACTATATTACCAAAGCATTCATGCAGATTTTGTTTTTCATGTTTCGATTCACAAAAAGCAGGATTATATATATATATATAAAAATAAAATAAAAAAACAGAAGAAAAAATAATCTGCCGTATCTTAACTACCAAAACTTCAAATAATTTTGATTTTTATATATAATTTGACCTATATTGCATAATATATACATGCCATATAATCTTATCAACATAATATATGTTTCAGAATTATTTGACAATAATTGCTGTCGAAAATCTAGCTCAAAGTATTGGGTCGTTACAACTTGGGATACATCAAATAATGAGTACCAATTCATTAATCATTTATTATAATATAAATGAATTTTCCAATCATATATATAATTATTATTATCATGATACGCGGCTGATATCCTAATCCGATGGCATGTGACAAGGATTTGGTGTCCAATACAATTAAACTAAAATATAAACCAAACGACTTCCAATTTCTACATGTTATCACTTGCTCACATCCATGTGCTTTCCAATTTCTCTCCCTCTCTCAAATTTGACTCATTTTAAAGGGTTCATAACACTATAAAAATGGAATGGAAAATATTAATCCATTTAATAAAATGTATTAGACCATACAAATAGAAGTATTAATTTTTTTTACTGAATAATATTAGTACTTCTCAATAGATTTGCCCAAAAAAAAAAAAACTGTCCTCTTAAAAACTTGTGACAATTTGCACTGGTTGCACAATAAAATTAGGCGTATCGAAATATTTCTCCCCTCTGTGAAATTCATTCAAAGTATAAAGGTAAAATTTTATACGAAAATGGTTCATGATAAGATTATCATGAATCAGTTTTAAAGTATTAAACAGTTGACCAGGTATATAAATGTCATCAGAAGTATAAAAAAGTTTGGTCAATGATATTATGTTATAATATTTATAGAATTTTTTTGACCCTAACTTTTGATACTCATGATTAATATTTTATACTTGACCAAATATGTGATACTTTAAAATAATTTAATGATAAATTTATCATGAACTATTTTCATATAAAATCTACTCAAGTATAAAAGAGATATGATCATTTACATGCATTTGCAAATATTATTACATTCATCCACTGATATACTATAATATTTTATAATGTATTATTAGTTTATAAGTCTAATTATATCAGCAAAACTATGTAATAGTATTAGAGAATATACTTAATAATATATATAATTTCATTTAATGAACAAATTTCACACTAGAGTTGGTCATGTATGTTAATTGTTAGTTTGATAAACTTTACAAGTACCGTTATTAGGTATAGCTATGCTTATATATTAATTAATATGAATATTTAGAGTAAGTCTCTTGTGCACCAGTTACATCGTGCAATTCAAGTGTATTTTTAAACAGTTACACTATTTATTACTGAAAAGTTACACATATTATTACTGAAAAATTACACTATTAAAAATACACTTTTCATTAATAACATGCGTAATTTTTCAGTAATATTTTGTGTAACTTTTTAAAAATGAACTTGAATTGCACGGTGTAACTGGTGCATACAAGACTAAACCGAATATTTATATTATGATATAGCAACTTGTGTTTAGTTAATTAGTTGACGAGATTTTCTCATAATTAGATCAACAACTCTGAATAATGACAATTTTATATAAACTTTTAATTTAGTTAAAAAAAAATATAAGGGATAATATGGAACTTGGCTGTTTAATTGAATATTCCCAACATCTAAGCAAATCTGAAATTCACAAAATATGCGAATGGTGATCTTGACTTGATTCGATAATTTGTAGAGTATATTCGAAACCATAGTATCTACTGATAATGACCATTTATTTTATTTAAAGGTAAATAATCGAACTCAAGCTCTGATAATATTATTCTGCCTCATGGAATCAATTAATTTATTTAAATTTTGTAACAAAAATAATTAAAACAAAGTTTGCTTGTAAAAATTAGATGGATGCATGGAACACTATTAATTATGCAGAATGATAACATCATGAAATAAACAAGAGATCATCATATGTTGGCTTAAAATTGAGATCATGTATCTTGCAACTGAGGAATGAGGATTTAGATTTGAAGAAAGAAGAAGAGGAAGCCTAGATTAACCGCTTTATTTCTTCTGTATACTACAAAATTAAGGCAAATAATCTGCTAAAAAAAGCCTTGAAAATATCAAAAGGTAAAATTTTGTATGAAAATGGTTCATAATAAGTTTATCATGAACCAATTTTAAAGTATTATATATTTAATCAGGAGTATAAAAAATCTAATCAGAAATATAAAATATTTAGGTTAATAATATTATATACTCCCTCCGTCCCACTATAAGTTTCTCGCTTTCCTTTTTTGGATGTCCCACAATAAGTTTCTCATTCCATAAAAAGCAACAACACTATTTCATATATTAATAAATAAATACCACTTTTCACAACTCCTCATTACTTTTTCACAATTTTTCATTATTTTATACAAAAGTCAACATGTGGCCCACCATATAATAATAAATAATACACTTTCTTAAACAAAACAACAAAAAGAAACAAGAAGTTTAAAGAGGGACAGAGGGAGTAATAATTATTAAAAAGTTTATTAACCCTCCTGATAAATATTTTAGTATATTTAATTAAATATTTAATATTTTATAACAATTTTATAATTAATCTATATGAGCTATTTTTATATAAAATCTACCCTTAAAAAAAAAGTAGGATTGAAATTAAGCAGACATGGTGCTTAGCTTTAGAGGAGTTGTAAAGCAAATTCTGTGGCAACCATGGCCAAATTATAGCTAGCCTTTTTAGGAAAATATATATAACTCCAGTTATGTAAGATTAAGGTAATAACATCAGAACAAGATTTAATTTTTAAAGGAATTCATTAATTCAGAACCCATAATTTATTAATACATTAATTTAGTTTAGAGCCAAAAAAAAAGTAATTTTTTTCCATTTTCGATTCAGGTCTTGAAACTAATGAAAAAAATCACTATTTGTGTCTTGTAGTCACAAAATTGGAGTCATCATTTGAGAGGGAGAGAGAGTTCTTCTATGCCAAATAATCGATCCCATTAAGTGATTCTTTCCTTCACGCGCATAAAGTGGAACTAAACTTCATCAGCGCACTAAGGGGATGCTTGTTTTTTTTTTTTTTGAAAATAAAATTTCATTTTTCTTATTTAATTTTATATATATTAAATTAGTGTTTGTGTTCACGGTGGTTACATCATTAGTAGTTTAGTATTGTGCTCCAAATTAAATGATGGTAATGACAGATTATCTTATTTAGAAGGAAAAATAATATTGTGTATCTTTTTTTTTTCATTACACAGTATAATTAATATATATATATTCTCGTTCTCATTACTATTGAATAATTTCCGTACCAAACGCCCCTTAATATTCACTAATATATTGACATTTGAATTATTCATTCTATTTAAGATTTAAATATCGTTCAACACTTTTCCATGTTAATTAATTATATTTCTTTCCAATTTACCCCTAATCTCATTAAAAATAACATAGATAGTAATAAAATTTTATACTGATCTTATCTACATATAGAACTCTAAAGCCTCATTTGATTCGTTAGATAAGCTAAGATAAATTAAATTATCTTATCTAATTTAATGTTTGGTTGAATGAACAAAAGTCCAAGATTAATAAAAAGCTCAAAACTAAAATCCAATTATCTTATGAATGGAAGATAATATTATCTTAGGAAAAATGTAAGATAATAATCCATTGTTTTTATCTTTACTAAAATGCTCCCCTTATATTGAAAAGGAGAACTATAATTCACTTTATTTTTATTTACGATATAGAGGCAAAATTATAAATTGAATATGTTTTTATTATTAATCTTACAATCCAAACATTCAAAATAAAATTATCTTGCACTACAAATTATTTTAATCCATCAATCCAAATATACTATTTAACTCCTAGATAATAGATTATTATCTTGTCTAATCTATCTTGAGTTATTTATCTTATCTATTGAACCAAATGAACCCTAAGGGGATGTTTGATTGGAGACCGTTGGAGGTGAGTAATGATAATCAAAGTCATAGTGTGTGTTTGGAATTACTCTACTATGACTTTGATTCCAAAAAACTAAGGAATCAACCATAGTTCAACTATATGAGAACTATGATTTTCATTCCATATCCTTTCAATTCCTATACCTTTTCTATTCCTTACAATTATACGAAACGGTCCTCAAAATACTACTCACTCCATTCATGTGTGTAACAATTTCTTCTTCCTTATTTTCTTCTAACTCAAAAAACATTAATTTTATAAGTCGATCATGAAACATTTGAGGGGAAGATGACAATTATAATAAAATGGGTATGGGTGGCTCATGTGGGTTTCACATGCAAAGCAAAGAGAACAGAGAACACCTGCTAAGTATATACATATAGACAGTGTGCGAAGCTGATGAGGCAGTAAATGGGTCGGGCCGGCATCATATTAGGGTAGGGTAGGGTCTCATTCAACAAACATCCTGGTATGCTTTTCTCTCTCATCAAGACACAAATGGTCATCTCAACATTATATCTTGTCCCTCTATATATGTATTTTATAAATTAACCATGACCCACTCCCCATACTCCATAAATATAATGTAGCCCAAAGTCTTTGGGCCATCTTGATGCATTTAAATATCTTTATTATAATTATCAAATTAATTATTTTTTTAACACAAAAACTGTGAAATGGTTCCCACGTTGAGACGATACTAAAAAATTAATACTTAGGGACGTCAAATGAAAAATAAAAAACAATTAACAACATAAAAATTAATGTGGAATTTAATTACAATTCACTGAGAAAATATCACTATATAAAATTATTTTACAATCATACATACACACGCACACCCATGCTGTTACAAATCTATAGAGCTCCAACCTTTCATTTGAAAGGAATTTAACTAAAGTCAAGTACAAAATTAAAGTGTGCTAACTGTTACATTTACAAGTTATACACCTCTTAAGTAACATTAGCTATTAGGAAACATCTTATACTTTATTCAAAATCGATGAGGGACAAAACAAAACAAAATATAAATCTCCATCTAGATAAAATAAAAGAAATTCTACTGTTTTCACGGACAATCATGATTCTCAAAATCAGAGAATTATCGTTCTCAAAGCAAAGAACCCCTACTCCACCATATGAGTAGAATACTTAAACTCTATCATTCTAAGAATTTCCTTCAACTTCTAACTCTTAGCCCTCCTAGAAGTCCTTCATTCATCGACATCTTTTATTATACACCTTGCATTCGTATCAAGTCAATGCACATGTATCCCATAACATCATCACATGACTCTCGTCCATGACAGTTGAACATGCCATAAAGATGTTCATGTCTTTTCAATCAGAGGACATCATCTTCTATTACAGTGTTACGCCTAGAGTTATTCGTCACAATCTCTCACCTTGACCAAGAATACCTTGTGTAACCACTCCATCTCGATCAACTCCACCTTGATAAAAAATATCTTATGTATCCCAGATTATACTATTCTCCATATTGATTCTTCCATATACTTTCATGTGAAACTTCATTGAACTCGAAGTCCTTGACATACTGTCTCTTCACTCCTAAAGAGACCCGTCAACCTTTGTATTGATTTCTTTTTTTATATGGAGGATTAGACAATGCTGCAACCATGGAGCATGCTCAGAAAATCGAGAGACCTGACCAACACAAAAATTTAACGTGAAAGATCCTAAAATCGATGAAAAATCACGGCCCAAGAGAAAAATATCACTGCCTGCAATTCTTTTATAGTCACACAATACCCTCTTTCTCGTCCGACATCCCTATAATATAATATTACACGTTAACATAATTATCATCTTTCACTCAATTTTTTTTAACTAATTAAAATCAAATACAAGATAAAAGTGTATCGATTGGTACACATGTTAAGAAAACACCAAGACCTTTTAAATAGGAAGTATGAAAAAATATATAAGTAATACACGCCTTCATAATTAACAATAATACTTGTTATGCCGGTATATATTTTTTAACATTATAATTTTAATAGAAAATAAATATTTCTTTTATTTCTTATGTTGAAATAGATGTTTGTTAGTAGTTAGAAGTTAGTTCACCAAGTCTCCAAATATTTCAAGAATATCTCTAAACCAACCTAATATCTCTCTCCTAATTAGTTCTCAGGGAGAATAAAATCCGAGTCATTCACTAAAGTGAAGAGCAGTGGCCCTCACCTGGTTAATATAATTACTTTATGCAAGAGAGATACATTTAATCAATGTTTTAAGAGTGTACAAATGAATTAAATAAATGTAGGAATAATCACGAAGTGGAATGTGTATGATATTTCTATTCACAGGCAAAGGAAGAAATTGTAATGAAAATTTAAAATGCCGCCGCTTTGTAAATAAAAAATAAAAGAGAAGAGTCGAATGAAATGATTTTTGAATATAGTAAAGACGTTGACGGACTTTTAAATTGTCCATTTCTTAATTTCGCGGCATTTCTTTTAATTGGTGGACCTCAGCTTCTAGCTAGTGCAGGGGATAACATTGTACCCATATATTATGGTCTTTCTTCAATGTCTTCAATAAAATAGACAGAATAATTTTTTATTTTTTTAATTAGGAAAAATTTCTTTAAAAAAAAAAAAAAAAAGAGTATAAGAACTCAACCCTTGTACCAAATCACAATAAATATACATCGTACAAACTAATGAATACATCACCTCTCAACAAAACAATTCATAATTATCATTGAAACTATTTCTCGATCCACACTAAGAAAGAGTATGATCTAGAAAAAAAATAAAAATTCAAAGACACTCTAGCCTTCAATTTATTTGTTACCTTTTTCAATGTCTGACACTTTCCCCTTTAAATACCAGTTCATTTTTACGTTTCTATAATAACCAAACAACACTAATCCAAATTGGTGCCACATTATTTTAATTTCACCATAGCCGAGCCGAGCCGAGCAGAGCAGAGATTAAAATGTTTGTATGAGCAACCGTTGTCATGTTCATCCAAGACTAGGTATTAGACTAAATTTTATCACGAAACCTGTAAAGAAGAGATGTCTCAAGGTGGACACGAGATGTCCTCGTTATTGAAACAGATTAAATCTAGACTTAAAGCAAGCATCCCATATCCAAACTTCAGACTAAAAATACTTAGTAGCTCCATTACCTACTATTTTCACTTCATTATTTTTCATGACTAACCCCATTTTTCCTTCAAATAATTTGCAAAAATCCGTTCACCACTCCTTTTTCCATTACCCCTACTTGCCACTTGCAAATTGGCCCTATCTCCCAAAGTAGAACCCTCCTTTAGCATGTACATCTACTGATATGTCACAGACCCCCAAAATTCAAGGGCCCAATTTTGAATTTTTTTTATGTTAATATATATAGATAAATTTTAATAAAATTATTGTTAAATATTATATACATATACACACATCCTCTTTCCTAATTAATATTGATTATATATATATGCATGAAACGTCTTATGTATATTTAATTTCAAAGCTCAAAGAATTAGGAAGTTTGTTAGTCAGTTAGGATATGAGATTTTATCCATAAATACGTACTTTACATTTTTCAAATATTGAAACATATTTTTTTCAACAATTATAAAATATACTATTGCAAATGCACATAAAAAATCTTGTACTTTCCCCCTTAATTTCCCCCTTAATTTATTATTAATTAATTTTTCCTAAAAAAAGTCACCAAATTCATGGTGTTTAACGGCCACTTTTTTTATTTATGTTGTTAATTGTTTAATCTTCTCTAATTATTCAGTTTCAATCATTATATTTGAGACCTTATTTTAAAAATAGCACAGGGCCTCTATATTCTTTGGGACGGGCATGTCCCAAAGCCACAAACACCTCATACCTAACCTTAATCACGCTCGACTCATTCAAAAAGCACAACACCTATTTACATAATAAAATCAAATTTTTAAAACGACTCGTGTCTTTAAACCCCAAACACCGCCCCACTCCCCCACCCCCAATTTTTTTTTCAAATATCATCCCATTTTATCCAAGGAGTTTAAATGTTATTTTCACTTCCTCCAAAAACTCCGAAGAGATCTCTCTGACGATGTTTTTGGTAGTCGATAGAACCATGGGCACCGGAACAACAGAGAGCACTACCTGAAGACAGTTGAAGAAGCGTCTAGTGGTATTGAGATACATGAGATCGTGTCAATGATTTCTGGTCTTACTAGAGATGAAGTTCTTAAAGCTACTCGTAAGTTGAGGAATGGTGATGCAAAAAAAAATTATGTTGTTAAAAGCTCTTCATGGAGAAAGAGAAAGTAAAAATTTATATTTTTTATTTAATTTTGCCAAAAAATGGATTTCAAATCTATGAATTTGATAAATCCATTTGTAAATCCACTATTAATCCAAACAAAAACTTTAAAATCCAAACAAAGGAATTCATTATAAAATTAAATCCCTCAATCCCATTTGGACCTGAATGTTTTTCGTTGATTACTGAATGCTGCCCTTTCTTCATGGACTTCTGCATTGGGCTCTCCTTTAATTAGCTGAATGTACCAAATATTGTCTTCTAATTTTAATTTAATTGGGTTTATATCTTGTTCATTTAAAATACTATTGGGCCGCAACTTTTTCTCATCTCAACGGGCTGCTGTCTTTTGAATTTTTAATTTTCAATTGGGCTGCACCTGATCAATTGCAAATGGATCACGAATGTGGTGAGAATAAATATAGCATGGACCCAATTTCTTTTATCCTCTCAATCTATTTTTTCGATTAACTCAATAAAACATTAGACATATGATTTGCTCCAAAAATTATTATTTTCCTATAAAATAAATAAAATACTACTCCCTCCGTCCATGAAACTTTTTCCCATTTCTTTGTGGGCACGATATTTAATGAAAAGTAGTATTATATAAAAGTATGAGTATTGTGGGGCCCAAAATTTTATTGTGAGTGTGGGTTGTTTCCAAATAAGGAAATGAAAAAAAGTTTTGTGGACAAACAAAAAAGGAAAGTGGGAAATAGTTTGGTGGACAGAGGGAGTACATTTTTTGAAATTTAATTCAATTAGTCAAATTAATACTCCATCCGTCCCACTATAAGTTGCTCATTTTATCATTTTCATCCGTCCCACTGTATGTTGTTCATTTACTTTTTTACCTTTTCAGAAAATTACTATTAACTTTTTTATTATTATTTTCAATATTTTTTACATTATTCTCGTTATTTTGTGAACTATTCTGATAATCATATTCATCTCAAAGTCACATATTATGAGATAGATAGATGATTGGATTGGAGCTAGAGTCAATGTACTATCGCTTTCCCATAAAGAGATCGAATTGAAGGAGGCAATCTCTTGAGCACTGCACCAACTCCAATAACCTACCTTGGCTTTGTGTAGGAGGCTGGCTATAATGATCTATTGGTAGCAAGAGATTTAAAAAAAGAAAAAAAAAAGGTGTGCCCCACCTGAACTGGCTCTTAATTTCAAGGATTTAGGAATGCAATTTTAGATTGTAATCTCTAATTTGACTTAAACGTCAAGGGAGATTTAAGTGACTTTTAAAATCGATCTTTAAATATTATTGGGTTTTAAAATCTAGAAGATTTTAAAATCTGTCTTTTTTGGAATTTTTTAATAAGACAGGTGAGAAAATAAAAGTAAAAAAGTTGTATAATTGGGTGAAGTAAAAATTGATATGTTTATTTAGGTTATATATAAGGAGCTAAGATTAGAATTTTAAAAATTTATTTTCAAAATCCAAACTATAGAATTTTAGATTTTAAAATTCTGGTTTTTAAATTAAAAAGAAAAACAAACACTAAAGGATACGGTTTTGCATGGAAAGGCAAGAGTCCAAAAGATATTTTGGAGAGGAGAGACTTGGGGATTCCAAGTTGGTTCAAAAGGTTTTCAGCAGCACATCTTGATATATATATAGCACTGCTCTCCGATCATTACTCTATTTTGATACATAGATACTTCTCCTATGAAGATGGATCGAAAAGATATACTACCTCCGTACTAAGTCATTCTTCAAAAAGACCACGGCACACATATTAAGAAAATGTTGGAGTATGTGAGTGTGAAGTTAAATACTCCCCCGTCCCATAATTGTTTTCACACTTTCCTTTTTTGTCCGTCCCATAATTGTTTTCACACCCTATAAATGAAAACTATTACTTTAACTTTATCCCCACAATCCAATTAATCTCATTATTTTAATAATATAACTTTATACAACACTCTATTTTTCTTAAAAGTTGTGTCATCTCAAAGGTGAAAACACCTCTGGGACGGAGGGAGTAATAAAATATAAAAAGTAGACTTTATTGATTTTTGTGAGTGTAAATTATTTCCTTTTTAAGTGTGAAAAAAGAGTTGGGATGTCCCGAAATAAAACAAGAAGAAAGAGTTGGGATGGAGGGAGTATCTATTAAGTTTGAAAACAAATAGTTCTAGTGGTACTTTTTCTCATGAAATATTAAGATTATAGATAAATGATTGAATTTTTTCCAACTATGTGTATAAAATTTGTATTTTTCATTTTTTTTTGTACATGTACTTAGGTCCACTATGCAATTTTAATACATTTTTAAATATCTATCTTATTTTTATTGAATAATTAGAATTATTGAATTGTAACTGATTCTAACTATTTGGTATTAACAATGATATGATAATTTTTCAATGAAAATATAGATAATTATTTAAAAAGTCTATTGTGAAGTTGGATTCATGAACCCTTTGCTACGGTCCATACAAAATTTCTGGTTGAATTTATTATTTCACAAATACCTTCTCTTAGAACTCAAGATAAACTTTAAACTTAATATTTCCAAGTACTTAAAATATAAAACTCTTCAATAAGGAAATTTAAATATAAAAATGCATTATGCAATTTATTTTCCAAGTACTTAAAATATAAAACTCTTCAATAAGGAAATTTAAATATAAAAATGCATTATGCAATTTATATGTAATTATTCAATGAGGATAATTAATACTGTTTAAAAATACATTTGAATTATACACTTTATAATTTACATATAAATACAGAACAAAATGGGATCTGGCTTCATATTTTGGCGTCAAGCTGTCAACCCATTCATTTTTCCCTCCAATACACTAAAAACTGTGATTGTTGAAAAGTTTGAGACTAAAAGTACAAATAATTAATTATATTATAATTGTCGGACCAAAAATGCTACAAAATATATGAACAAGATCAAAATCATGACCAAGTGCGACCTGGAGGACAAAATGTGCAAAATTGTCGTCAATACAACCAAGAAAAATGGAAAAACTCATAGAATCATCATAAAAGAAACCCCACAATTTAAACTTCCTGATATTTAAGCTAGAAATAAGTTTCTATGTATCAGATGTTGCACTATACAATTTGAATGTATTTTTAACTACTTGTTTCCTTCTAAACATACAATTATTTTCACTAAAAGTGCGGTTATTTTCAGTAAAAACAACCGATATGGACCATATGGTGCACTTGAATTGCACGGTATATTTATTGCGTACAAAACTTTGTATTAAAGCTATTTATGTTTCTAGTACTCCTAGTTGAGTAATTGTAAATCATGAGTAAATTAAGGATAAGAAAAATGAGTAAAGCTTAGTTGTGAATGACGTTTGTATCACAATTACTTTGAATGGTTCAAAAGTAGTATCTGGAAGACGAGTAAGAAAAGATATGCGTTGGTACGTAGTATTATTCACTTTTGTGATCTCTACTTTTCTTTCTGTTGTAAACACTGTAACTGACCGGGCAATATATATATATATACTTTTTTTTTAATTGGATAATTAATAATAAATTGAACTCAATATAGATGGTGCAGTTGTAAGCACTTGATCATCTTCGTCAGCAATCTATATTCAAAACATTATTAATTATATGTTACCCACAAAATGTGGGTTTGATTTGCTTTTCCGTGAGTTATGTTTTGCCAACAAAACTGTTACTTTTTTTTAATTTATCTTTCTGCATAGCGCGTCCAAACATTAATTTATCCAGACAATGAAGCCCATATATATTCTTTAAATTTTATTGCAAACTTAAGTGATCAGAATTTGCAATCACTTTTTCTCTTTTAGAACAAAAGTAGTTTTTTCATGCTTGTGGCTGATTAAATAATTCTAATGATACTAGAAGCAGTGGTTGTATTATATATTAATATATTCTTAAAATTGCATTTTAATGTATATAATTAATTTTGGGCAAATTTTCCTATTATTTAAATTTTGATATAAAAACACTTAATTTCAAAACAAACCCCCCCCCCCACCCAAAAAAAAAAGTGATTGCAAATTAGTTCACAATTTCTGCACAGAAATATAATTTTCTTCTGCAAACATATTTTTTTTGCACAGAAATCTATTTGTAATTTGTGTCAATTTTGTGAACCATTTTGTAATTTACCCTTATATATATTCACTAATACAATAGCATTTTACAAAATAATTTCAATTTACAAATTCAATGCTATCAGTAAATAAATACATCAAATTTTGAATCAATTTTAGACTATGAAATTGTTTATAGGAGATTTTGTTAACTTTAAATAATGTCGAATTGGACTTGATTTGAGCTAAATTAAGGCTGCATTTTGGGCCAAATCTATTATGAGTTCGAGCTGAATTTAGGCCCGATTTTGATTGGTATAGATTGATTTGGCTTAATTTACTCATTTTAGAAGTTACGACCCTTAAATTATCAGCTTGAACAAATATTTAACTCCAAAAAGATATTTATTCTCAATTCAAAAATTTTATAGTTCTCAATTTTGCTACCTCCACAAGCTATAGTCCTTAAATATTTATTTTTTTCCCAATTTAAACTGCATGAAAATGAAGTGATATTTTCGACAATTAAGTTTGGAAACTTGAACATGTATATATATATATATATATATGTATACCGTTAGGGTTTTTTTTTTTTAAAATCAGACATCAACAGTTAATTATGATGAGGTACTCAACTGTTGTTGTTTGTCTGTAGTGATGAACAACCAGATGTGAGGGGACAACATGTGCTATTACATACCCAGCTTTTCACTTTAATTAACAGTGAGTTTCATACATAACACTAACAACGTACCGCCATTTTTGGATGCTCTCTCCTTGCTAACACCTAACAACTTGTGGCCAAAAACGTCAAAAGATACACGTCTTTTTCTGCTTTATTCCTTTGATTTTTCACGGACATTTATATATATATTGACCTAATTAATTATATATATATACATCACCACAATTAAATAATAATCAATATATTCAACATCTAGCACCAATATTAATCCACTCTCACTCAAAACTCCATAATTTCCGAAACTCAACCATTCATCACGGTACGAATCAGTTTCATCGTGTAACTAATATTTTATGTATATTAATTTTATTAGAAAAGTAAATTTAATTTAAATTAAAAGTTAAAATAAAATATACAAATTAATATAATTAAAAGGCTAATGTTATATTAATGAGTAATTATATGAAAACAAGAATATACGGCATAATTAATAATGAATTGAAAGTGAAAGTACAAGCAGAAAGAAATTCCCTATACACCGTACCGGCACAGAAATTAATTCCAATGAATTAAAAGTGGTGTCATTGTGAATACCCTACTAACCTACCCTCATCAAACATTAATTCTTGGTAATTATAGTTAGTGCCCATTAATAATGAATTTGGATAATTAGCAACGGCGTTAACCGCGTCTCCCCAGGTCTGCGGAGACAGATTAACGGCGCCGTCCATTGCATAGACGCCGTCAAACACCTGCGGCAACATGCTCCCATACATCCCATCAAATGTCGCAACATTTTCATCAGCTTCAAATTTAGACGCTTGGTAACTAAAATCTGCTCCGGCCAGAGGCATAGTATCCGGCTGCCAGTTTACCGGCGCGGCGGCGTAAAGGCTGGTGGACAAGTTACTGCCGTCGTCACGACCGCATGCTAATTTGTCGGTGATGCGACGTCGCGTTTGTTGGCCGTCTCTGCGTTGCTTTCCGAGTAGCTTCTTCTTCAGCCGCGTGTTCCAGTAGTTCTTGATGTCATTGTCCGTCCTCCCGGGCAGCTGAGCCGCGATGATCGACCATCTTGGACATGATTTAAGATTCGAGACAATAAGTGAAACGTGCAGACTGATATAACTGAAATGGGAGACGAGTTTATAATTTATAGTAATTATTAAATAATTATATGTATGTACCTGCTTCCAATGGTGAGATAGAGGCTACAAATTAAGTTGTCCTCCTCGTCGGTATAGCCACCATGCCTAAGGTTGGGCCTCAGATAGTTGAGCCATCTCAAGCGACAACTCTTTCCACATCTCCTCAAACCTTATAATTGAAATTAATGATTGATGATATATAGAATTACTTATTAATCGAAGCGACGAATGACTGAATTGTAGGTCTCACCGATTTTGTGAGGGAGGGCGATCCAGTTGCCGCCGGTGCCGTGAATCTCAATGTGGGATCTGAGGGTGGCGTCCTCCTCAGGGGACCAAGGGCCTCTCTTGACCTTGGCTTTGTCGCAGCATGGAGCTCTCCCCATTATATAATTAATTTGATCAAGCGATGGATCCAATTTCAGTCTTCCGCTTTCACTGGTGCTGGTGCTGGTGCTCTTTATATATATGTTGAAACAAAACGCCAATGCACCTGGATAGATTAGGCCCAGTACTGCCCCTTGATTAATTTCTAAATTGTTTAGGGGCATCCTAGTAATTTTATTTCGGGTGAAACTGGTGTGTGTTTTTCCGACGGATTATCCTGCACCAACTGAATATTATAAAATTTAAATGTGAAATGGTGCAATCGATGATTAATAAAAAATAATAGAAATTTAAAAATTAAATTTGTTATGATATATTCAGCAATTGATTAATTAATTTATGTTGTTACTAATTAATATTAATATTTAATTATTTATATAATTCTAAGTTGTGAAATAAATTTCATGAAATAATTTTAAAATTTAGCAGAATAATAATTAAAAAGCAGTTAATTTTATGTAATAAATACTTTAAAAGTTAATAAACAAATACTTTAAAATAATAAAATATTTTAAATTTAAATTTAAATTTTATTTTTAAATGTGCAATATATATATATATATATATAATTAAAAATAATAATTAAAAGACAATTAATTTAATATATTATGTGTTAAAAATAGATATTATATTAAATTTTTAAAAAAAAATTAAACTATTGATGAAAAGGTTAAAAGAGAAAAAGAATAAAATTAATTAACTCTTTTCAAAGGAGAGTGGAACCAAGTACTCTTGCACCCTAAAACAAATATATTTCACTTACTTCAATATATCATAGGAAATAGGAAACATGGTACATACACTTTAAAAAACATTGAGTGTGAAATTAAACAATAAAATATAAAAAATACTCCCTTCGTATTTCTATAAGTTGCTCGTTGCTTTTGGGCACATGAATTAAGGTGAAAGTGAAAAAGTATAAGTGATGTGATGGAAAAAGTGAAAAAGTATAAGTGATGTGATAGAAAAAGTGAAAAAGTATGAGTGATGTGATGGAGAAAAGTGAAAAAATAATGAAAATAATGTAAAAAGTATTGAAAATAATAATAAAGAACTGAATAGTAGTTTCCAAAAAAGGTAAAAAAACAGTGAGCAACTTATAGAAAGACGGACGAAAATGGCAACATGAGCAACTTATAGAAAGACGGAGGGAGTATATTTTATTGACTTATGTGAGTGTATTATTATTATTTTAAATATGAAAAAAGATTTGAAATATCCAAAAATAAAGAGCGTGAAAATTATTTTTAAATGGGGGAAGTATTAATCAATATTTATCACTGGACTTCATTATATGATCGCAGTGTGTAATTTCTGGAAAAAACGAAGGGAGAATAAAAGCTTGAGAAATTGAATGAACTGCGAAAAAGGTTAATTACCACAATTATCTATTAATGTATTTATATAATGCAACATAATTGACTTCATATTATATCGATTGTCTTTTGTCTAAATTCCACCATCAGTGTTTACACGGCATTTCATTTGGACTTTTTCATGATCTTTTTCATCAATTAATTAATATAATCAATTATCCATCAATTAATGCTTACTCATTCTTTAACTAGCTAATTGATATATGTTGATCGTTTAATAAGATAATATATATGTGATGTGTAAAAGAAAGCTGCGTTTGTTTGAATCATGAGTACTAATCTTGAAGTATTATGTTTGAATTCTGAAGACTAATCTGGAATACTTATCCTGATACTGATATTGGATTCTGAGACAAGATCCTGAAAGAAGGTGATCCTGATATTGAGCCTGAATATTGATACTGACACACTTTCTGAGTGTAGCGATTCTGAAGACACTTGTTACTGAAGTCTCAGTTACCTGAAGGTTTAGTCCCGAGATAGTTTATCCTGAGCTGAAATCATCTACTTTCTGAGTCACTCATGCTGAAGTTATATCCTGAAGTTGACAGTTATGAATAAAACAGAGTATGACGAAGGCTACTTTAACAAAGTGATAAAGTCGGTTACTTGAGCTGTTGGAGGAGTAATTCTATTGGACGATTGTTCAGTTATTCTTGACGGTTATAACTATACAATTATCTGATTGGTTATGATCTTAAAGTCGGTTAAGGGTTAGGTCTATATATATGCGTATTCAAACCAAAGATCAATATATATATAAAATACACACAATTATTGAGTTATACTTGAGAAAGTTTTGTAATCTGTAACTATTATCCATTGATTAATGATTAGTGAACTGAGGAAACCCCCATCCGTGGACGTAGATCAATTGATCGAACCACGTAAAATCTTTGTTCTTTGGTTTCTTATTTTCTGTTACTTGTGTTCATCGGAGTTCTTCAAGGTTCTGATTACTTGAACATTCAAAGACTTATTGAAGTCGATAATTTCACAACAATATATATTAGTCACTTACATATTGGTTCAAAAAAGAAGTAATATTTACAAATTGATTTATAATTTCTGCACAGAAGTTTAATTTTTTCCTGCACATAAGTATATATTTTTTTTGCACAGAACTCATTTGTAATTTGTGAACCATTTTGTAATTTTCCATATATATATATCATTCCTTTTTATTCTTATAAGTATTTAATTTACTAAAATTATTAGATATTTAATTGCTCAAACTATTTCCTATATCATGTAATATTGCAGTATTATGTAGTTGAGCAAGTCTCCTGAGAAAATTGTTCATATAATATGAAATTTATTGATATCATTAGATGTATATTTAATATTTTATAATATGATTTCAATGTATAAAATTAAGTAATAGTATCAATACATATATCTAATGGTATTAATTTCATACTATGAAATACGAAGTTTGTTCATTGAAAGCTTTGTGTATATAGTTATATTAACACAAACTCTCCTATAAACAAGTTTTAAAGTATGAAATTAATATTACTGGCGTATTAACTTATATCATTAGACTTGTAAATTAAAATTACATTGTAAAATATTATGGTATCAATGAATGAATTTAATAATATTAGTAAGTATATCTAATGGTATAAACTTTGTATGATGAACAAATTTCATAACAGAAACACTCTTATATCAATTCTATTCTATCCAAGTGACGCGGTCCATAATTGTAGACGAGTAGGCCTCCATGAATCAGTTTCATAATGAAATTAATATTATTATACACAATAATGATAACTGTTGATAGAATTTCTTAATCGTGTTCGTTTATGTGGCTTTATAACGGATTAATCCTACCAAACAATAATCTTATGTTCTTGGATAATGTAGAGGGAGAAAGTGGAGAGCTTAGAGAGAGAAAGTAAAATGAAGGAAATGTATTAATTTTGCATTGTCTGAATAGTACGAAAGATGTCTTATTTATAGGTGTGCGAGTGTGAGACGGCACCTTACGAGCCTACGTGGCTTCCGGTGTTGACGAGGGTTCCTTACCCTCGTCTTGGTCTCTCACACTGCTTCCCATGTCATGCCTCGTCCTACTACTATGCCTTAGACTAGATGGACCTCATTAAAAACCTCGTCGTAAACCACCCTTGTGGATAAACCGGACGGAGGGAAAAAGAGCGCGACATTGGGGTCCTATCGACTAACAGGCGAACTCCTAGGAAAGCTCGGAGGTGGGCTTCAATGGTTTGGGCGAGCTCTGGGGCGAGCTCCAGTGCCTTGCGTGGCTTACGAGCATCGTGCGATGATGGACCTCGGCAAGGTCTTCATGGGGATAGGGGGCGAGCTCGGGGCGAGCTCCTTTGGGCGAGCTACGCAGGTAAGCTGCCCCATGTGGACGAGCTCCGCGCTTCCGCGGATCTGGGTGAGTCCTGGCGACCTGCCAAACCTTGGTGATTATCCATGTGCTAATTGTGTTAGTTCGCCAGGCCAACATTTACCCCCCAGCTCGCACGCGTCATGACTTCGTCAAATACGCGGGCGAGCTGGAGAACTTGAATTTCGGCGAACTATCCCTAGATGGTTGCCGAGCTAGGTGAGCTCGGCCAGGGCGGTTGTTTTTGGCCGACGTGGTGCGGGAATCCAGGAGTCAAGCACGTCTTTTGAGGCCTCGGTTCCCGCCCACCATCATGTCAACTTTCACTTTTTTTGCAAACAGGTCCCCGCACTTCCCGAATATTGCACCTCGCCCCGACGTCTATAAATGGGGGAAGTGGATCCTTTTTCTCACTTTCTGCATTTCGAATTCTCAGAGCTTTCCCGGCGACCGATTTTTCTTGTGTTCGACGGATTTTCGAAGGCTCTTCAAGGTAGATCCGACCCTTCTTCTCTTTTCTTCTGCCTTTTACTTGATTTTCTTTCTTTTCTCCGGGATTATTGGATTTTGGACTGTGAGTTGCGCCGAGAACCCTCTGGACTTCCTTGACTTTGAATTATTGGACTTTGGACTGAGAACCCCCTGGACTTCTCTGAGACCATGTCGACACACTCCTCGAGCAGGACTCTTTCGGACCGGAACCCTGACAAACGGCCAATAATTGAGGATGAGCCACCTCGGGTTTCGTATGTGGAAATCGGCTCCAGCTCCGATGCGACCTTGGTAGCTCGCTGGGTCTCCGGCGAGCTACGTAGCGAGCTGCGTCCCGATCCGGAGGAAGGAGCCTCCAGCACCGTATACCGCGAGGTATGGGAGGAAGGCGACGAGGTCGCCCGAGAGGAAAGAGTTGTCAGTGGCAATGAAGGACCCGAGGAGGTTGATGAGGGCATCGCCGAGGTCGGCGAGGGGGGTGGCGACCTGGAGGAAGTTACGCTCGAATGGTTCCGTCGCATTGGTTTCCCGGAACCCCAGCTGGTTGAGTACCAGGCTCCCACCCAGGTCGTTCATCCATTCGATTGGAACGAGTATGTCGCCGAGTATGCGGTGAGCTTCCCCTGCCCGGACCGGATACCCCCCGCCGACCCCGTCGACCTGGCGGAAGTTGCCTCATCTGATTACAAGGCTGGCGAGGTGGTGAGCCTTATTGACGAATGCGATCTGCCCATCATACTCAGGGAGTATCGCATCCCGCTGGACATCTTCATGTATGCTCCAACGAAGAATGAGCGGGCCGACGCGCCTCCTGAGGGGATGACCGCTTTGAACTTTGATGTCCTTAGGGCCGGGCTTACATTGCCATTGCACCCGATCATCGGCCAATACCTTGCCGACAATAACTTGCCCATCACCCAGCTCACCCCGAATGCATGGGGCAACCTTCTCGCCGCCCTGTCCATCTTTCGATTGGAGGGCTACGAGAACGCGATGACCTCGGCGGACCTGGGCGAGCTCTTCGCTGTGACCAAGCGGGCGCAGGACGGCGCGAGATTTTATTATTTGAAAGCTCGCCCAGGGGAAAAATTTCTCGGGGACCTGCCCAATAAAGTCTGTGATTGGAAGAAGCAGTTTTTCTTCATAGGCGGAGATTGGCGAGCCTCCAGCACGTACCATGGACGAGGTGACCGTATTCCCACTCCGGAGGGATATGGGGAAGCCAGCAGTATGTCGCCTATTTCGGTGTGCGTGGGTTGAATTAGATATACTAATTCTAATTTTCTTTCTTTTTGCAGTTCCGAAGCGCCACAAATCCAGCAGGGGCAGGCCTAAGGTATCGGCCCAGTTCGACGTGGTGCGCGCCATCTGCTGTTTGAGAAGCGAAAAGGATAGGCAGGTCGCCCACATGTGCGCGCACCATTGCCTGCGGCTCGCCGGGCTCCTTACACTGCCTCACCACCTCAATATCCAAGGTCCCGAGCTCCCAGGTTTAACTCTTTGAAGCTTGCTCATTATGGATAATGTAGAGGGAGAAAGTAGAGAGCTTAGAGAGAGAAAGTAAAATGAAGGAAATATATTAATTTTGCATTGTCTGAATAGTACGAGAGAGGTCTTATTTATAGGTGTGCGAGTGTGAGACGGCACCTTACGAGCCTACGTGGCTTCTGGTGTTGACGAGGGTTCCTTACCCTCGTCTTGGTCTCTCACACTGCTTCCCATGTCATGCCTCGTCCTACTACTATGTCTTAGACTAGATGGGCCTCATTAAAACCTCGCCGTAAACCACCGTTGTGGATAAACCGGACGGAGGGAAAAAGAGCGCGCCATCGGGGTCCTATCGACTAACAGGCGAGCTCCTAGGAGAGCTCGGAGGTAGGCTTCAATGGTTTGGGCGAGCTCTGGGGCGAGCTCTAGTGCCTTGCGTGGCTTACGAGCGTCGTGCAATGATGGACCTCGGCGAGGTCTTCATGGGGATAGGGGGCGAGCTCCAGAGTCTTCATGGGGATAGGGGCGAGCTCCTTTGGGCGAGCTACGCAGGTAAGCTGCCCCCATGTGGACGAGCTCCGAACTTCCGCGGATCTGGGTGAGTCCTGGCGACCTGCCAAACCTTGGTGATTATCCATGTGCTAATTGTGTTAGTTCGCCAGGCCAACAATAACATTATATATATTTTACTGATATTATATATAGTATTTTATACTATAAAGATTATGGTATAGTGAACATATATAATAATATTATTGATTACGTTTAAGATATAAATTTTATATTTGTAAAAATGATTAACCCTACGTTTTAATGATTATATATATATATATATATGTATATGTATATGTATATATTGGTACATATTTTTAATTATGCCTTAATGTAACAATGTGAAAATCAGTTTCACCATACAATAATTTGCATTTTAATTATTGTGTAATTTTAAATAGAATTAGACGTCTCATTTTTTATTACTAGTATTTTATACAAAAATATTAAGTATTATATTAAAAAATAAAAATTACAAATAGTAAAACTAGTTTACAAAAAAATAACTCTAACCATAGATATCTAATAAAACCATCACATATTTTGTCATACTATCGTCCACGGAAAGATATTCTCACACAATTTATGTTAATCTAATTGACGATGAATGCGTTTTGATTCAAATGATCGTTTATTTATAATTATATATTATGCATTTATGATGTCACACCGGTTCAACCGCTTTAAAATTAATTATTAGACCCCGTTGAATCCGATTCGACAAAAAATATTAAGATGACCGGATCAACGTCCGCTTTCTCTTTTAAAACATAGGATTAGAATTAGATTTCTATGTGTATTGTGCAACTTAAAAATATTCTGAAAAGTCACTGTGTCATTGTTAAAATATTATTTTTATTTATAATGACAAGTCATTCTACAATAAATTAATTTTTAATATAATTAACCAATAGTTAAATTTTCAAAATTACACTTGAATTATACAGAATAATCGATGCTAATAAATTTATTCATTAGATCCTAATAATAATTTCTCCTTTTTGGTCTAAGTAAAAAAGAGACTAATTAAGAAAGGGGTGGACAGCTAAAGACGACACAAAGGGACCATAATTTCCAAGTCAAGGAATGTTTTATTAATTGAATTTTCTGAACTATCACGCACTCACTTATATTATATGTATTGAACTTTTGACAACACAAGACTACTATGTATTAATTAATTAATTAATTAAAACTACTCTCATCATCAAACATACTAATAAGACACACGAATTAGTCCACACATGGGCAAGAATTTTATCATCTTCTGGGTGTTGACAGATTATAACATCCTCTTTCTTTTTTAAAAAATAATAATTAATTCAATTAATTATTTACTCGCAATTTAGAGGGTGTTTAACTGAGCTTATACGTTCTTTAATACAATTTATAAGTTGTTCAAGAGTTTATAAGTTCTCTTTAAAATGGTTGGTAAGAAGGTGTTTGTCAGTTTATAAAATTTTAAAATAAGCACATTGCATCTTAGTTTAACTGCAATTTAAATCATAATATTTATCGAAATTGTATTTTAACTTAAACTTTTGAATCTTATTAAAGAAAACGTTAATTTTTTTTTTTTTTTTTTTGCAATTAAAACTTGCGGGCAGATATGTCTCTCATGAAACTTGCGTGGTGTCTTGGTGGAATTTACCCATAAAAACTTAAATTACATGACAAAAACTTAAAGTCTTAACTACAATTTTAATTACGGTCTTTTCTGAAATTGTATTTAAAGCTAACTTTTGGATCTTGTTAAAGAAAGCTTCAATTTTTTATTTTTTATTTTTGCAAATAAGGGTTAACAGGTGTATTTGTCTCTGCATGCTATTTATATGGCATCTACGGGTGTGACAACGATTCAAAATAAAAATTAAATTACGTGATAAAATTTAAAATACCAAATAATACTTCAAATTCTTATGCTCAAATTTTATTTAACATCATTTTTATTAGGATTATTCTTACTTTATTCATTTGAATTAGTTAAAAAAACATATGGGTTTGATACTCTACAAGGAAAAAAATTTCAATGGAGTTTATCGGTAAGGCAAAATGGACTTCTTTATCTTGAGTGAAAAGTCATGAGTATCACACCCACAAAGTTTTCAAATAACGAAGTTAGTAAATCAACGAAGGAAGAATAACCCTTATAAAAATGGGGTTAAAATTTTTGGAATTTACAACTTCGAAAATTTATTTGGGATTTAAAATTTAAATTCAAATTCAAATTTTACCATGTAATTTAATTTTTATTAGGGTCATTCTCACACCCATATATACCACTTAAACAACAGGCAAAGACAATTGTACGTATCTATAATCCTTAATCGCAAAAAAATAAAAAATTGATTAAATTTGTTTTAACAAGCTAAAAATACAATATCAAAAAAGGTGATGATTTAAATTGTATTTAAGATTTTAATTTTTTGCCATGTTATTCGAGTTTTTATATGTAAATGCCACATAGGCATCACATAAGCTTCAAGCAAAGACAGATCTCTGTCCATTAGTCTTAAACTTAAAAACTTTTTTTTAATAAGATTCAAAATTTTAGCTTAAAATATAATTTCAAAATAATTGTGATTTAAATTGCAATTAAGTCTTATAACTTATGCGCAATAATATGAATGTCTTATTTTTATACATGTACATTTAGTGTAAACAAAATTACTTTATTCTTTAAAAACATTTCTCACCCCATTTAACGGGTAAAGTTTTATATGAAAATATTTCATAATAAGTTCATCATGAATTGATTTTAAAATATCAAATATTTAATCGGAAGTATAAAAAATTCTCATCAAAGGTATCAAAATTTTGAATTAATGATATTATATTATAATTATTAAAATTTTATATATTAATCTCAAATTTTAATATTCCTAATAAATATTTTAATACATTTAATCAATATTTAATATTTTAAAACAATTTCATAATAAATTTTTCATAAACCATTTTCACACGGAATATACCCCTTACAACCACTTTTGCTCAGTCGGTCATTAATCAATTATTGAAGTCGATTTCTTTGGCTCTTTCAAAAAGCTATGTACAGTAATTTAAATCTGGGTTTATTACCATTTGACTAATTCCTTCATCTTTATTCAGTAACTTTTCAATACGTCATGCTTTAATATTCTATCTCTTTCCCAACTACATTATCTTTTTAATAGAGTTTTTGAAGAGTATTTCAATTAATTAACGCTTTGGGAAAATAAAAAAGGTATATCTCAGATCTCAAACTGAATAAAAAGAAAAAAAATTAGTGATCGTACACCTTATAAAACTGATATTATTATATTAATTTAATAATATCATTGCACATTGAACTTATAAAATAACACTACAAGAAAATAAAAAATTCTCTATAAAATTAGAATTACTTATGAAATTTTAATTTCAACAACAGCTTTTGTTGTGGAAATTGTATATTACTTGCCTGTAAAATTTTCTGACATATAAACATTTGTATTCATTACAAATAATTTATCTATAAAATTTTCTACACAATACTGTATTTTCTTGTGGAGTAAACAATTAGACATGTTTGTGCATTTTGGTATATTAAAAATGTTATTTGAGCGGTTAGTCTATTTGGGTTTTTTTTTTAACGGTAAAAAGAAATTTTATTAATGCTTTGAGTATAAGAGATACTCACTCGCAGAAATAAAAAGAGTTTTACTAATCTAAAAATGGATTAGGATTTACAAACCATTCTTTCAAAGAAAAATCTTCTAGCACATTAAATTTAGAATCATACCAACTCAAAAACCGTACTTTAATTTGGTTATTATAAAGTGGGCCTTTGATATAGATGAAGATTGCGTCATCTTTTACAGGCTCACGAGATTATAATTCACCGCCCACATATCCAATTAACAATTTGGTCAATGGTTAGTCTTGTATGCACTAGTTACACGGTGCAACTCAAGTTCATTTTTTAAAAGTTATACAAAATACTATTGAAAAGTTACACATGTTATTACTGAAAAGTATATCTTTTATTGTGTAATTTTTCATTAATAATTTGTGCAACTTTTCAGTAATAAATTGTGTGACTTTTTAAAAATGAACTTGAGTTGCACCGTGTAACTGGTGCATAGGAGACTTATTCTTTGGCCAATTAGGGCCTATTTAAAATTTTGAAATTCCTAAAATGCCCCTCAATTATTTAATCAAACTCTAGTTATGCGACGCTTCTTCTCTCCACTACACACATCTCCATCGAGTGCGACAAGTTTCAAGTGCAACACATCTTCATCTCCATCGTTGAAGCCTCTTTTGGTGTTTGATTTTGATTTCGAGTGCAAACTCATTTTTATTAGACATCCCAACATGTACATTCTAAAAAAATTATTAATTTGTGTGCACATTTTAAACATATTTGCTCATATATTAATTTTTTAAATTGTATATACAATTAATTGTTCAACTAAGCGCAGTAAGGATGGAGTATCACATCTGATTTTTAAAATTTGGATTTTATATAACTAATTAACGTTGAGAAGTCAGCACAATGGAAACAAAAGCCCTGCACCATTGACTTTAAAAAATTAAAAAGTAAAAAAATTATCTCAACTAAAACTGCAAAAAGTGAAAATTTCTTCAGCGGTTCATACTTCTTTTTTGTGGTACTGCAATTCTTCTTTCTGTTGGATTTTTTGAGGAACAGAAAATAATTTAAAAATGTTGCAACTTTTCTTCTCCAGGCATTTTTCTTCTCTCACTTGAGAAAGTAAAATTAAAAGTGTTAGTAGGAGATTAGAAATATATCATTATTAATTGGATAGTTGTGAAAGAGTAGTTGTGACAAAAAGGTTCAATCATTTCACAATTATTTTTGTTGATTGGCACCCCCTTAAGTCCTTATAATCTCATTTACGACTTAAAACTATCTATGACTCCCACTTCAACCATTGTAATATCCTTTTTTTTTTTATCGGTAAATGAGTCAACCTTATATCTCCCTCCTAATTCGTTTTCGGAGGAAATCGAACTCGGGTCACTCACTCAAATGAGGAGTCAAGTGGCCAGTTGAGCTAACCCACCTAGTTCTATGCTTGTAATATCCTAATTTAATACTTCATTCGATTTTGATTGTCGAAAATGTATATTGATTCAATTAAAAGAAAAGTATAATGGGATTGTTTCAAAATTTTTAAGGGATAGAAGTGAAAAATAGATATCTCATCTTTGTTCTTATATCTGTTTCAATGATTATTGCATAATTAATGTTGTGTTCTAATTTTATAAAATAAACAATATAGAATGTTGTTGATTGTGACATGTGGATTAATTAAAAAGAATGATTAAATGAGATCTTGTATTCTTCTTAACCATTATAATTACAATATATTTATTTATATTCACATTTCAATTAAAGAATTTTCTAAATCAAGTCTATTACGAAATCGTTTCACGAAATGTGTGTACTAAAAAAATATTTTCGAAGTAGGAATATTACGTAGAAGATTGAACGTAAAAAGGGAGAGTCTTCAACAATATTATTAATGGTATTTTTTATGAGAAAATATAAGTGTTATTTTCTAGTTAAAAGTATTAATTTATTTATCTTTAAAACATTTATTTTTGAAAGACGTTCCGTGAAAAGGTTTCATGCAATCACAATGTTATTTTTAATCATAAAAACATTTATTTTTTAATTTGTATTCATTTTAATTAAAAATTAATATATTAATTACATTATTTATATATATATATATATATATATATATATATTATAAAATAAAATGTAAGCCCTAATGTTGATAAAACACTGAATTATGGTAAATTTTATTAAATTAACATTGTGAACTTAATTGTATTGTATTTATTTAAACATTAATCAAATTTATATTGTATATATTTAAACATTGATCAAGATTGTATTGTACTTCTCTAATTTAATGGTGTTGAACTAAATTTAATAATAATATAATGTATAATATTTATTTTGATAAATTTTTTTATTTTAAAATTATTTGGCCGAATAAAAATAATCCAGTTCGTTCCGGTTCGGTCCAAGATATAATTGCTTCAGTTTGGCCTGTATAAAAAATATGGTTATCCGAACCGATCGAATGACCAACCTTAGAACATCTCCAGCAGTTGCCTCTATTTTGAAGTAGTCAGCTCTATTCTTTTAGCACTATAATATAATATTATATTATATTCATTTTAAATGAATCTTTTATTATGTTATAATAGTTAAATTAAATAAAATTTTCATACAAATTTAAATTTAGAACTTAATATAATATTACAACGAAATTTAAATTATAATGAAATATAAAATTACAATAAAAAATAAAATTACAATAGACACCTAAAATTACAATGAAAAAACAAAATTACAATACAATTAAAATAAATTATAATGTTTGGGAGTGATATTCCTCCTTACTAGATAATTAAATATTTAATCGTGTGTTTTTTTTTAATGCCTTCTATTTTCTAGTAATTTTTCAATATTAAATGTAATCGTTATGTAGTTGTTTGTATTAATTTATGTAATTGTTCTCTTTAATTATAATTATATTATTTTATTTTTACATGTATTATTTTATTGTAAAAAATATTAATTTGTGTATAAAAATAAAATAAATATAAAAAAACATATGTATAAATAACATATTAATTATTTTAAAAATAAATAACAAACTAAAAAAAAAAAAAGAACTAACAAACAAAAAAAAAAAAAGGAAATAGCGCTTACATCTGGGGCTCCATTCACTCCAAAGGAGCAAACCTCCATTTTGGCGCACACACTTAGCCACCTGCTGAGATTAATATTTGGCTAAAACCACCAATTTAACCGCCTGCTGGAGAAGCTCTTACTTGGTGACGCCTAGGGATGGCAAAACGACTCGCCCCGCAGTTGATCCAATCCGCCCCGCTCTGTTTGGATCGGCCCCGATCTGCCCCGTTTTGAGAATGGAGCAGATCCGTCCCGCCCCGCTTGCGGAGCAGATCAGGCATGGATCAACATATTTTTTGCCCTGGTCCGCCCCGCTCCGCTCCGCCCCGCTCCGCCCCGCTCCATATAATATTAATTATATATAATATTAAATATATATATATATATATATAATATAGAATTATATATATATTTTTTAAAATAATCAAATCTTGGATATGATTTGGTGATTTGGATGGATTATTGTTGATTAAATTGTGAATTTTTAATATTTTTCATTTAGTTTTTTAATATATTTATTTTGTAAAATTATGAGAATTTAATAGATGGAGCGGGGCAGATCAGATCCGCCCCGCGCGGGGCAGGCATGGATCTCAAAATGCTGCCCCGCAGTGGAGCATGGAGCAAGGCGGATCAGCGGGGCAGAGCGCGGAGCAGGCATGGATATTGAGGTATCCGCCCCGATCCGCTCCATTTGTCATCCCTAGTGACGCCTGATCCCCTTGGGTCAATCCATAAGGTTCACCAACTACCCTCTTTTCGAATTCCCTCTGAGCTCACTTAGAATCTCCACACTTTCAGAGGTGTCAACAGCCTCAAAAAACACATCGGCATTTGCCTCAAGGTGTCAGGTGTGTTGCTAAAATGAGATTATGGACATTGATTTCAGAAATTAATTGCAGATAAATAAATTTTAGAATTAGGGTAATTTAGCAATCGGGGGAAGAGTGAGAGAGATGCCTGGAGAGAGGGATTTAGGAATAGAGATTTTATGGAATGGAAAGTAGAAAAATATTTAACAAAAACCTAACTCTTAAATGAAATTATTCCAAGTGATTTCAAGGCCAAGATAATAGAGTGAGTATTCAAATTACAACAGGCTTTCTTTCGAATATCCAAACCTTCCACTAAATTTAAACACAAACACCAACGAAATACCCAAATAAGTGATAATAAAGCCAGCCTACTTGAGCTCAACCGTCCAACCCATTTTATCCTCGGTCAGCCCCATTTGAAGACTAGTAAGCGTGGTGTAGAGTAGCTGCGACACTCGACCAACACCATCATCTCCGTAGGTTACTCTGCAATGTCGAATAGAAGGAATATCATAACAAATTGAATGATTTAACTTTAATAAAGGACCAGGAAATAAGAGAGAAGTTGGACAAACGTGCATGTTCATCGAATATGAGACGAAGAATATAAATGGCACTACCCAAGAGAATTAAATGATCAGATGCCAATTTTGTCCCTCTATTATGCATATGTAAACAAAAGGAGTGGGTCTCCTGTGAAACTTATTCATAATATGAAACTTATACAATTAGGTGTGTGTGTTTACTGATACCATTAGATGTATTCACTGATATCATAGCATTCTACACAGTGGTTTCAGTTTACAAGTCTAATGGTATCAGTAAATACATGTAATGATATTAGTAAATACATCTATAGGCAATACGGTAACATTATACATACATATATATTTATATCAGTGATGCAGAAATCGGCCTAGGCAGCCTCTTGCCGACCCGATTTCTGTAAAATCGGCAATTCTACGCGTTTTCGAGTCTAAGCGCCCTCTACATGGTTCTAGGCAGGCCTAGGCGGCCCAAATTTTGTATTTTTATATATATATATATATATATTTTTTTTTTTAAATTAAAAAAAACTAGGCGGTCAAAAAGCGTCCGATTACCGATTTCCGACTTCTACAATCTTGATTTATATAATGACTTTCTTAATCGTTGTGAAACACCATTAACGGATAATTAAAGTGGACCAAGGTAGTACAATAAATGTTAATCAAATGGAAGAAGAATGAAAACCTACATTCAAAACAAAGGATGTTACAAGAAATAGACCAACTTACAAAGAATTTGCTTCCTCATAGTTGATGAACATAATTCCCAGTTCAAATCAGAATCACTGAACTGCCTAACTATTTATGACGAAATATTTCTAAAATTGTGGGAATACGACTAACCTTTTGCCGAGGTATGTAATGCTGCCTACAGGTGAAATCACTACTGCAGTTCCCGTACAGAAGACTTCATCAGCATCGAGCAAATCATCCACCGTCACCATCCGTTCCTCAGCCTACATGTTACAAGAAAGCACTCAAGACTTTGAAGCAGACTTCAACTCAAATGACATCTAAATTCACCCCAAAAAAAAGTCACAAGATGTTTAACAAATAAGTTCATCTTAGTACGTGAATCTCCAACCACCTCATGTGTATTAGCCTAGTAGGGTATCAGCTTACTCATAAATCAAATAAACAATCAATTGAATTAATATTGACAGCTGTCTCTAGGTGTGAAGTGAAGATAGGAACAAACCATAGTTCAGAATCTTATGTAATTCAAAAACTGCCCAAAAGTACCTGGAATCCTAGACTAATAGCGACATCGAGTATGCTCTTTCGCGTAATTCCAGGTAGGATGGTCCCCTTTATTGCAGGAGTGGATATCACATTGTTCTGAGCACGAGTAATTCAATTTGAGATTAGAATTTTAAGCGTCAAGGTTGAAGAAACTAACAAATAGATAATTAACAGACCAGCATATTTCAAGGAGAGTATCTCATGAACGAGAGGAAAAATACTTTAGTTGAGTATAAGTAACAAGAAGACACCAAAATGATCTACTTTGTACACAATTAGCATGTGCAAACAAGAGTTATTCGATGAGCACTCAGCATATGAACTGTACCCAATTTGTGCAAGCAAAATTGTCTTAGTATACTTGCATTTAAAAGTCAAGTATAAGCTCACAGAGGTCATTACTGGAGTTAAAAAGTTTTTTTGTCTCATAAATTGTCTACTAAGTATGGACCAATTTTGGTCCAAAAAAAACACTTTTTCGATTTAGTACAAGAAATAAAAAAAAAAATGTCCAATTTTGACCCAAAATCGCCGAAAAGTTAAAAACACAGTCGTTTTTCTCACATGAATATCTAATTTCGGCCCCATCACCCGTCTATTGTCCCCCCAAATCAAATACTCACGTGAAATAAAACAATACCGTTTTATTTTCTGCTGACTTTGGGACATAATTGGACAATTTTAAATATCGGGACTAAATCGAAAGGGTTAGCCTTTTGGGACTAAAATTGGACAATTAACAAGTTATTGGACCAAAAAAGCTTTTTAATGCATCAGGTCTGTATTAAGTGGGTTCAGGAAAGAATTACCATCGCCCCTCCTCCCCACACCCCCACCATTCCCACAAAAAAAATAAAAATTAAAAAAATGTAATCTGGATAACAGTCAGAAGTACAAAATAGTTGCACATCAGAAAGCATACACTAGCCAAGAAATGTGTTACTATGTTCCAGTCAATGTTTAACTTTGTATTTAGGGCAAACACAGTTATTAAATGAACATAATTTCACAATGACAAGGATAAAGAAAGAAGCCAAACAGAAGGAACAATTATAAACAATAGGATTAGAGAAAATGAAATATACCATAAAACTATGAAATATCGGTAACATATTCTAAAATCATATAGGTAATTAGTTTGATACCATACCTTCACAACAAACACATTGCAGGAGGAGACTTCTTCCAAGTATTTTTTGTGAATACTGTCTAAATACAGAACATCAGAAAAGCCTTTTGCTTTAGCAGCACTCTGTGCTCGCAAAACCTATTTTAAAAGATAAAGGGATTGTTCAGCATAAACAGTATTTAGATTCTAAATAAGAGTACAGAAGATGATTTGCATAAGAGTAAGCATGCTTTATTATCTAAATGAGATCCCAGTCAGCAAAAATGAAGCTAAAAATAAACAGTAAGATGCATGATTCAAATCTGAATTCTTGCATTAATGACTAACAAAGCATCTAAATAAGAACTAAGTTTAGCATTTGAGTATTCAGATGAGAAAAAATCTTCTAACTCAGCTGGAAAAAGGCTAATGACTGGACGAGGGGAAAGATATTCAAAATTGCTAAAGACAGATAAGAAGAAGTCCTTAATTTGAGTAATAAATAGATGAACAACCACAAAAACAACAATGACGTAATCAAAATAAACACAATAATCACATACTGCAGCATAATTTCCAATGGTCTTCACTCCTCCAGTACCACCAGGAGTCGCTCGATGCATCTCAGTCTCGACAACTAAATTAATTGGGGCCAAACCTTCCTGTCAAACGGAAGTAAAACACTTAATTAGCTGCAAAAAATATAGAATATGCAGGAGATTAATGATAATACGTCCGTACCTTGTTAAGTTTCCATTTTGTTTTTTTCACAAAGATTAAGAAACATAGGATTAAATGTTTAGTGGGCATGCGATAAAAAAGAGAAAAGGTATTGAGAGATAGAAAAAAAAAATGTAGGAGCATTTACTTTTCATTAAAGGAAAGCAAGAGCTTTACTTAGGACACCTGTTTTAACAAAAGAAGCTTAACAGGGGACTGATGGAGTATTAAATGCACATACAAATATAATATTTCGACATAAACATCCATTAATAATTTATTCCTATCACCTAAATGGATAGACATGCATCAAATAAGGGTATATAATCAAATTCAGAATATTTAATATTTCTAACAAAAAGGACAGAGTGAATATTACTAATGAGTGGATACTTGTGCACTATATTAAAAATTTCAATGTCACAAAGCATACACAAGACAAAGGGCATATTCAGAATCAAGCTATTTAATGCACAAAAAAGTAGCATATAAGTAGATAGAGTTGATCATTTTGAGTGGCTTATATAAACCTTGTTGTATTACCTTAAAGTAGTTGCCCACTGGAGAAACATAAATCAAAAAGGTGTACTCAGGAGCTGGTGCAAGACCTAGAACAGCTCCACTCCCCATAAGCAATGGCCTTATATATAAAGACCCTTTTCCTGGTGGAGGAATCTGAAATTGGAATTCATTTAGAAATTGGCATGTGAAACTGGAATCTCACCATTGGCATCTTTATCTACAGTAAAAAAAAAAGCAGGTTTTGGATTTACAATTCTAAATCCAGCTCTACTTTGGGATTTGAAATCCAGCACGAAAACACTTTCCAATAAAATCAATTGTTTCTCCTTGCGCATTATATTTAAATCACAACAAACTTCATTCAATCATTACAATTGCACCCAAGAACAATATAATAATATAGCATCATTCAGTTTTACATATTGATTTGACATTAAGTTAAATCACACTTACTAAAAACCCCAAAACAAACACAGACTTACTATTATCAGGATTTCAACAAAAATTTGATTTCTAAAACCCACTTAAAACCCCAAAAAAAAGAGAACATCACAGAATTGAAACATTACCCATCTTTCATTTGCTAAAACAGTGGCTTTTACTGCCTCTCCGAACTGCTCTACAGTTGGGGCGGGCATACACATGCGTTCTGCGCCCACTCTAAGCCGCATTGCATTTTCCTCGGGACGAAATAGTAATATATTACCGTCAGGCTTCCTATAAGCTTTTAACCCTTCAAACAATCCCTACAATTTAAAAAAAAAAAAAACTCAAAAATTCAAGAACTAAATACTAGTATAATACTTGTGGGATATTAAAGTTAAACAATCGAACACCAAACTAACCTGACCGTAATTCAAAATACCAGAAGAAGGGCTCAACTCAATGTTCCCAAATCGCTTTAACTCACCTTCGGAAAAGGCTTCCTCTTGGGAACACTTCATGGTATACATATAATCAGTGGGCATAAACCCAAAACCCAGATTGTCCCAATCAATATCCGCTAGTTCTAATGCTACATTGCTGCCAAAAATTGAAGAAGAAATAAACCCAAATTCATATATATAAAAAAAAAAATTAACACAAGTACCTAGTAGGCGAAGCCACTCGAAGCGAATTAACATTGTTATTGTTTTGATTGCTGAAAGAAGCGAAACGCGATTGCTTTTGAACCTACACACAATTAATTCAATAAGCGCACAAAACAAACACTCATACATACAATGCGAGGCAAAAACAACAGGATGAAATTAAAATCAACAGAAAATCGGCGCAAAACCCATTACAGGGAATGTGGTGTGGGCAGCGGAAAAGGAGTACCTGGAGAGGGGTAGATGGAGGAGAGAGAAGTCTATTATCGGAGCAAAGAGGAGGGAGAAGCTTAATGGCACTACGGGCCGGGCCTAAAAGGTGGGGTTGTGAGGGAGGAAGGGGTTGTAACCCTGCAAACACACCGCCGCTTTCCATTTCTCTCAAGTTTACGCTTTCTTCCTCAGTCGATAGTATAGTCTATGCCACAGAACAGTGAGCGTTTACACTAGGCGTGAGAGGTTTACGCATTGTTTGATTCACTTTCGTAATTTTTTCAATTTTTTTCATTTCCAGTTTTTATTTTTTAAATTATTTTGGGAAACGATTTTAATGAATTTAAAATATTAAGCCGGCGTGAAAGCCAATGTAAAATAAACTCATTCTAATTTATTTGGATTAGTTGACTCTCTTATAAATCAGTGTTTAATTATTATTTTATAAGTTTATTTATAATTAAAATGTATATTATTATATTATTAAGTGATATTATAATGCTTTATTTATATAATTGTCCGTATTAAACTAACAATTTTCGTGTTATCAAATTTATTCTATGATTTCACGTGAAAGTTGTTGTAATTGTTTTTATTATACTCTTAACAAATTAATTTTTAATAAAATAATTAATGTTATTTTATATATAAAATATAAATAATTTTTACTGTAAAATTGATATGAATCACCCCCCAAACACAGCTCTAATCTAAGAAGATCATCATCGAGTGTAGTGGAAGTAGTAAAATAACACTTGGAAATAGTGATTCAACTTTAAAACGTCAACTCCGAAAAAACAATGGTTGAAGGAGGCGGCTAGTGGAGTGTTGCAAGGGCAAGTATTTCCTTAAATTAGGAAATTTTATAAATAAAATGAACATTAGTCAATTTCACAACAATTTTTTAAAAAAAAATCATTACATATAATATTATTATGGTAATTATTACCATTTAAAAATAGTTAAAATTTTAAACACTAATAATAAATAAATAAATTTAACTATAACTAAAGAAACTAAAAAAAAAAAGTCCAATGCTTTTTGCATAAATTAGTCAGTATTGGAATAACTAAAAATGTTTGTTTAGGGATGATGCGTGAATATGTTAGATCCTAGTACTTTTAACCCTAACCCCATGCTTATCTTAAAACACTTTTTGTGCTTATCCTAATAAAAAATTTAATTGGACCTATTGGAAATTTTTTGAGTATTTTTAGCCCATTACATCATAAGACTACAAAATTTAACCGGTTTAGATCTAATTTATTTTATACCTATAAGATATCTTACTCCTGATATGATTTTGAGCACACTAATTAAAATAAAAATAAAAAATATAAGTGATGCAAGGAGAAAAATAAAAAAATAATAAAGTTAATGTCAAAAATAAATAATAATTTTCTAAAAAATAAGTAAATAAAAAACATATAGTGGAACGGATGGAAAATATATAATGGGACGGAGGGAGTAATATTTTATAAAATAGATAAAAACTTGTATGAACTCGAGTTCACGAGACCTACTCTATAAAATATCATTTAAAATTTATAAAATATTATTTTAGAATATATTATAAGTTGATAAAATATTTGATTACTAAAAATTTATAAAATCTTTGATTATTTAAAATAAATAGTTTTTTAACTTTAATTATGATATAAAATAAAATTATTTTTATTTTTTATGTTGAGGTATGAGAGAGAGAGAAAGAGTGTCTGATTGGGAGGGAAGGATGGGTGGGTGAGTGGGTGTGTCGGGTGGAAGTAGTGAAAAAAAATAATTAATTAAAATATTCTAACTTATTTTTTCGTAATGTGAACTTCGGACAGTTTACTCTATGTTTGAAAATTAATATGTATAAATAAATACACAATCATCATCCCAATAATATTTACATCATTAAATTGTCTGAAAAATATACAATTAATTATTATAAATTAATTTAAAACAAATTTAAATATAAAAAATTAATTCATGTATGAACTACTATTTTGAAAGGTATGAGTTATTTTACTAAAGTGTATTAGTTGTTTATATTAAAGGGTATTTCTTGTAGAGAGTAAAAGTTATTTTCATTAAAATGAAGGGTCAATTATGAAATAGTACAAAAATAAGCACTATTTTCAGATTGGTACAATATGCAAAAAAATAACTCTATTATTCAACTTATATTTACACTATTATCAAAAAATTTATGCCTATTTAAAAATATTGCATTATTTTTGTATCAACCTGTGATTATTTCAATGAATGATATAAATTATAATTTCTCAAAACAGTTATTTTTACTAAATAAAATAAATTGTTCGACTAAAAGGCACTACAAAATAATTTAACGATTTGGTATAATTGAATCGATCAAGGATCGACTAGCGATTAGTTATCGACTTTTAAAACACTAATTATTATAAAGCAAATGGGCAGATCATCTACAACATATATATCTCTCAAATAATATATAAATTAACTCTATCTTTTACAACAAATTAAGACCTCTACACATTTTCATTCTCAAATCACCAAACTAAATTCTCCTAAACAACCCCTCCTGGTAATAAAACAATAGCAAAGGGACAGATGTATATGCATCTCATAAGTCATAACATGATAAACACAAATACACACACACATATATATATATATATATATGTATTGAAATTAAAATATTTTTTGAGAAGCATATAAAATTATAATTAATCAAGCAACGATCACTGACCTCCATTGTTGGAATATATAGATGGTGAAGCTGCTTTCTCAACTTAGAGCATCAATCATTAATTGTTTTGGTAGTCCCAATTTAGTGTATAAAATCTCGATAATTATATATACTAATTAAGGAGGGGAATATATGCTTATGTAATATATTAATTTGGCCTACCTAACGTTTTAAATTATAGTAACAAAGTATTGTAAGTGGGAAAAGTAGAAGTAATGGCATTATTCCAATGGGAAAAAAAGTATAAGTTTTAGTATTATCCAATGAAAAAAAAGTAGAAGTATTAGTATTATCAAATTGGAAAAAATAGAAAAGTGTTATTAAGCTTTACTTTATCTAGAATATTTGCAATTACGTTTTTAATTGTTTAAAATCAATTGTTGTAAAAATAAATTTTATCTGCTTTTGGATATTGTTAGAATTCGATTTTTGGATAACTGCAAATAAATAATCCATTGTTAATAAAAATGGTTTTGCAAACACATTAATTTCTCAATTTGATTTTAAAAATTATTTTATTTTTAAATATTGAATAATTTTAATTTTACTACATATATTAATTAATATCACTTCTCTAGAGTGAGTACAGTTTCAAAAGATACCTTTAGTATTGTAAAAATTTTATACTCCATATAGAGAAATTTAATTTTATACTCTTTTGTTTTATGACTATCTTCATATTTTTTATTGGATACTTTTCAAAATGATCACATTTAAAATTCTACATAAGTATTCTCTATAAATTTCACCCTCACAATATTCTCAAATTTATATAAAACGTTGTTCCCCTGTCCATTATTCTTATTTCCATTTTCCTTTTTGGGTTGTCTACCAATATTATTCTCCTTCATATTTTGAAAATAAACTACATTCACAAATAAAAGTTTGAACTCTTAAATATTTTCATTTTTTTCTTATTTTATCTACATTTTCGATATAATATTTATTAAATACCTTGCTAAAAATGGTAATATAATTTAACTCGTCCATAATCTCATTCATCCATTTTATTTTGCTTTTAATGGATAGGATTGATAAATAGTTATCCCTTCTCCATAAATAAATGGCTCAATTATTTTCATCTAACAATATATGATAAAGAATTAGTCTTGTTACACGGTGCAACTCAAGTTCATTTTTAAAAAGTTAAACAGTTTATAACTGAATAGTTAAATAGTTTATTACTGAAAAGTTAAATTATGAAAGATACACTTTTCAGTAATAAACTGTTTAACTTTTCAGTTATAAACTGTTTAACTTTTTAAAAATGAACTAGAATTACACCGTGTAACTATTGAACAGGAGACTTACTCTATGATAAATTATCATCACATATCATTGTTACATGAACCGAAAGCAGAATATATGGGATAAAATTATTAATTCCTCCTAATTCGATAAAACAAACTCGATTGATTTTTGGGTGCATGGAAATAGACCTCCAAATCTCTCTCTAATTCATTCGGAATGTTGATAAGAAAAAAAATGTGTTACAATCCAAAGAAAGAATTCTCCCCTTTCATTTACCTATTGTTTCTTGTGATTCAAATGAAATTTTTTTAATTTGAGATTCATGTCATCATCAAGGATCATTAATTTTGTATTCTATTATGTGGAAACTCATGATTTTGGGGTGTTAAGGAATACCCAAAAAATAATTTATTAATATCCGAAAAATAACTGAGTAATACCACATAATATATTCAACAATACTATAAATTAATATATTAATTAATAAAGAAATAAATTCAAAGAACAATTTATAATACAAAAAAACAACTGAGTAATATCTCATGCTATATTCAACAATACGTTAAGCTTAATATATAAATTAATAAATAAATATAACCAAAGAACAATTTATAATACCCTAAAAGTAACTCAATAATACTCAAATAATAATTTATAAATAAATAACTTATAGATAAATAATTAAAAATGAGTAATACCCAAATAATTTATAATACTCACAGAACAATTGAGTATACTCGAAGAATAAGTTAGTAATACCCCAAAAATAAACTCATTAATATCCCAAGAACAAGTTTACGCAATACTCCAAGAACAATTCTAAGTAATACCCAAAAAATATTCTAAATAATACTCTAAGAACAACTCACCAATATCCCTAAAAATAAGTTAATAATATCCAAGAGCAACTTACTAATACTACAATCTGCTAATATCCAAAAAAAATAACTTATAATACATGAATAACAAGTTAGTAATACCCCAAAAACAAATATAAATAATACCCCAAGAACAACTCACTTATACTCAATTGCCAAAAGAATACATAATGCAATATGTATGATATGTTTTCAAAAAACTTAAAATTAAACTTAAAATTAAGGTGCATATACACATAGGTGCGCACAAGTTTTTACAAACAAACTAACCCTTGCTATATACATAAAACTTTACAAAATTATTCATCAAAATCTCTATTCATTACTTTAAATTTTTTAAAATTTATTCATGGGTTGGAGGAGGTATACAGATTCTAGTTGCTAAACTTACAAATTTTTTAAATTCTAATTAAAAAATAGAAATTATTGTAATCAAAATATTACAAAAATTTGTTTTATTTTTTCATTTAGCCTCTATAACTATTCATTTTTTAAAGCCATTACTAGTAATAAAATTAGATAAACTAATAGAAAAAAATGAAAATATAAATTTAATAATATATTAATGATATATCTTTATGAAATATTTGAAAATAGAAAGTAACTTTACCTTTATCAGACGAACGGAATACGAAACTGCTCTACTCCATTAATCAATGGATACGCGTTCTCACGTGTAAATGTAAACGCTAATAAAGATTTTCATGTTAAAGGAAATTACATTTATGTGCCTTCATCAAAGGTATTTACTAGAAGGATAGTTTAGTCATTTCATTATGTATCTTATATTTCTGTAACCCTAGTTTGTAACCTATATAAATGAATCTCATACACAGAAATAGTGGAACAATCTCCTGGCTTGGTACGCCCCCAGATGTAGCCTTTCAGGTGAACTGGGTCAACAAATTCTGTGTTCTTCGTTTTGCTTTTTCGATTATCCTTAAACACGTTATCAGCACGAATGCTTTACCAAAACTTGTGATTGAGAATCGATCTATGTTTTAATGATTCCAAGTTCGTCAGAAAATTCCCAAATTTAATATTTATTTCCAGAACCAAAATCCCTAAATCGAAATCATAAAGAAGTTTTCCATGGAAAGCCAACTGCCATGATTCAACGCATAATTTCTGAGTGGAAAGGAAGAACCTGCAACACGCTCAAAGCACTCACTGGAAACCGACTATGGTTATCCGTTCAAGCCGCAACCGCCATGGATGCGAAGCTGCATCCAGCGCCGTAACCTGATACCACTCAACCTCATCGCGCGCCGCCTCAGTTTGTGCGCCTCACGCCAGAATCGATCCAAATCGACGCACTCCACAGTCCATTGCAACCGCCGCATCTCAATTGCAGAAGCACCGCCGCCTCGGAACCGCTAGGGTTTGCCCTCCCGTGGCTGCTAGGGTTGAATTCCCTGTTCCCGGAGCCGCGTCGGAGCTCAGCTATTCACACAAACCTACCCCAGCGTGTCTTTTTCAGCCAGCGCCAAAGACGTCGTCGCGAGAGACACCTCGTCGCGCTCGCATCAGAGCAGTCGCGGTCGCTAATCATCGGCTCTGTTGCCCCCGCCAAATGCCGTCACCGGTTCTGTGATTGTGTTGCGAATAACCGAACACTGCCGTTGAATTTAGAGCCACAACCGTCATCCCTGAATCGTGTGCCACCGTGACTCACGCCCGCGCCGGAGTAGATATGCGCATCCGTGTGAAGGGCTGTGGTCACACTTCCCAAATTTGACGTGGCAGAAGCGCCGTCATGGTCCAGGCATCGGAGGAGACACTCTGCGACAGGGAAAGATTGAGACCGCACTGGGCAATGGCGAGTCCGGATGGCCTGAGACCGTACCGAGCAGTGGATCGAAGCCCAGACGACGACCGGTGCTGGGCGGACTGGGCCGCTGCATATACGGTATCGGACGTTTTTTTTTTCTATTGGTTCAGGTATCTTGCCCTCCCTTGCTCTCTTTGCTGCCCCACATGCTATTCATTGCTTCACATTCTTGCCGGGTGTGGGCTGTGCCCCTGATGATTACATATTTGCTTGGCATGTTATACTACTTTGTTAAGCTATAATCTTTAGGACATTGCTTGATTGAGTAATTGAGTATTATAAGTGGACCTGACAGCATGTGCCCACCCTCATGAATTAACTACTGGTGCATAGCTTTAATTAAATCAATTCTATTTATGTGAATTGCATTATGTGGGTTCACATATTTAGTCTTTCTCGATACATGGGATAAAACTTGAACCCCCCTTTATCTCTTTTGGTCATTAACTCTTGATACGACTACAAGCATCAAGTATATATGTTTATTTCATAAAATGAGTATATTTCCACTGTCATAACAAGTTATGACTTATATATGTTCGCAGTTTATTAACATGCATGCTTTTCCAAGACAATCAAGGTTGTTTTGATACTGTGGTTATTATGCCTAATTGATTACTGATCTTGATGTACCTAGCAAATGGATTTGCTAAGCATAAATTATACCCTTTGATTTTTGTTAATTTGTATTTATGTTGAGCATTTTCTGGACCTGGTATCTGTCTTGAACTACTTGCCGCAGAATAGGCTTGGGATTATTTGCAGTAGAACTTAGGATTTTTTTTTGAAGAGCATGTTAATTGCCACATATCATTTATGTGTATAAATAGATATTCACCATTGAAATTCTTCATGATAAAGAAAATTCATGGAAGATAATTATGAATTACAAATCAATGTGATGAAGTATTTTCACAAAGCATCGATAAATACGTGACTTATGATCTCAAAAATCTAATTCACATACATACATTCTTCATAAGAAAATATTATTGCATATTGCTACGCTTGCATATTTAATAAATATTCTTCCTTGTGTTACAATAAATGGTTGAATGCACTCGACCTGATTATATATTGTATTGGACTCAAAAGAAACCGAGTGCCTTTCTCGCATTTTCAAGGAAAGAATTTATGTTTCCAAAAATTAATCATTCACGGCTTCCAAAGACAAAGCATTGTCTGATAAGGTCAAATTGAATTGATATTACATATTGACCATATTTTACGCGACACAAATAACAGTGTAGGGACTTAAAGGATGACACAATTTTTTTGAAGTCTATTGGGACAAAGTAATTTCTCAAGACTTATATTGTTTAATAGAAAAATGAAAAGAACCCAAAAGAAAATGAGACGTGATGTACTAATCCATATGGATATGAGAATAATGCACCACGTGTCGCAGTGGTATACCAAATCAAATTATATTGCAAGCATATTATAGCAAACAACTATAAATGATATAGGAAATCTAAAGTACAAGATACTCATCATATTAACCTCACAAGGTTAAATTTTAATGGCAACATGGACTTTGCTAATGACTTTCTCATACTTCAAGAGTGTTAAAAAGGCATAATGCCTCATTTATTTGAAATATTCGTTATGGTCTTAAAGTTATTTAGACTATTGATGAATTTCGAGTTAGATTTTGATACGAGATTTTACTTTTATTAACTTTGGTTCATTTATATTTTATTCAAAAGTACTGGATTTATCTAGTATATATAGTTCGATAATTATATTATCACGATGTAAAGTGATACATTTACAAAATAGAAGAAAATATTAAATGAAAAGCAAATCATTTTACTCAAAATCAGAAGTAAATCATTTTATTCAAATTGAAAAGTAAATCATTTTGTTCAAATTGAAACTCAACAGGATATGAGATTTCTAAAAAGAACAAGAAACAGTGTCTAATGAGACAATTATTGAAATCAGAAAAGCTCCATATGCATCAAGAGCTAATCGAACCCTGTAAAATTTTATTGATGTTTGTGCCAACGTTATTTGTAAACACACAGTGAGAATGAAATTTATATATCAAATAAATGTGAAAGAAAACACATTTTAAAGGAACTAAGATGTCACTCTAGTGGGATGAACCTCACTACTGTTTGAATTTAGCTATATTTTATCACTGGCGGACTATGTGATACTTATAGATATGGACTTTTGTATAATAATTCATAATGTTGAAGAACTCACATTATGTCTTTATTTTTAGAGTGACACATGAAATTAGATGAAAATTGATATAATGCACGATATCGATCTTATTGCCTTTGTTGCACTTCTTATTTTCTGAAGCACCAAATATACTATTTACATCTCACTTTGCCTCATTATAAAAAATTTAAGGCAAGTCACTCACTCTGCAAAGCCTACTATTTAGCAAAAGTAACATTGAGACATGTTTATGCTAAAGATATAAAATAAAATATTTCATTCTTACACAAGATACATGATGATATTTGTGGATTAATTAATCCAGAATGCGGATCATTAAAGTATTTTATGATACTGGATTATACTTAGACATACGGGTCACATGTCACTTTACTGTCCACAAGACATTATGCATGCAAAACTCTTAGCACAAAGTACATGTCTTAGGGCTCACCACCCTAATCACAATATCACATTATTAAATCAAAAGAATATGATGATTGTTGCATATAGATCAGGATCAATGTAAAGCATCTCGATACCCATGTGCTACACAAAATGGTCTCGCAGAGGCCACCATTTAAAGAAATATATGGTGGTTAGGCACTGATTATGCGCACCAACATGTCTATCTCTGCATGAGGTTATGCACTATTGCATGCATCTTTACTTATTCGTTCTAGACCCACTGTTAACAACCTGTGTACCAGTTGGTAACTGGATATAAGCCTGATATTTCACATTTACGCATTTTTGTTGTGTAATATATGTGCCGATTGCACCCCCATAGCGCACTAAAATGGGTCCTCAGAAACGATTAAGTATTTATGTTGGATATGAATCTCCAACAATTATCCGCTACTTAGAATCTTTGACAAGCGACCTATTTACCGCTAGATTTGCGGGATGTCACTTAAATGACAGTCTTCCCGTTGTTAGGAGGAGATAAGAAAAAGAATTTTCTATGGGAACGACAGGAAGAATCGTGTTCTATTCCCACTCTGTCTCATTTGATCCCCAAAACTTCACAATGAGAAAGTGCTGTAAAATAATAAATATCCAGAACGTAACAGATTCGATGCCTGATTCGTTCATTGATATTGCTAAAGTGACTGGGTCATACATATCAGCTGCATATATGACTGCAAGGTTAGAAGTCCCCAATAAGGGGCACAACAACATAGAAAAGGTGTTGCAACCACACTTGGTGGAGGTGTGGTTGAGGCCGTGGCTCCCAAAAGGAAAAAGGGGAGGTCACCTGGTTCGATTGACACCACCCAAATGAAGGAATGGTAGGTGTGGCACAATTCAATTCATTGATCATCAATGTCAAAAATACATCTTATGAGATCATCTCTGTTTATAATTATGTCCAAGAATCATTACTGGAGGACGCTCCGATGTTCAATGTGATTCCAGAGAATGAAAAATCTCTATTAATTATGAGAGTGCAAATGAGTCGATGGACAGACGTTGCACACAAACTAGTGATGTATTTATTTATTATGTTGCTCAAGAAAATATAGAGCACGATAAAATCGAACCAAGCTCAGTTGTAGAATATCAACAAGAGCAAACTGACCTAAATACAAGAATCAATCCAGGTAGAACTTGATTTTCTGACAAAGTTATAGGTATTTGGTCCGGTAGTGCTAGCCCGACCAAGTGTAAAGCCTATAGGACATAAATAACTCTTTGTCATAAAGCGTAATGAGAAATATATGGTCCTGATATAGAAAACTTACCTTATAACGCAAGGTTTCTCATAACACTCTGGAATTGATTATGAATAGACATACTCTCTTGTTAAGAACATTATAATGTTTACTACTTTATTAGCGTAGTAGCATCCGAAGGATTGGAAATGCAGCTTATGAATTTGGTTATTGTATATCTCAATGGGGATCTTAATTTAGAGATATATATGAAAGTGTTTGATGACCTTCTATTAACCAAGTCAAGTGATTACTTGATTGGGAAAGGTTACAACAACAAAGAACAATGACCCTTCGTATTTATAAAGAAAATGAGTTTTGGATTTGCGATTATGATACATATGTTGATGGATGAGCATAGGTACTCTTAATGAAATAAGAGAAATCCTGAAACTAATTAAAATTATTGAGATAAAGGATCTTGGGAAAACTCAACTTTATTGAGTTTGTGGATACTTATCCACCAGTCTGCATATGTCCAAAAGATGTTCAGGTGATTTAATATGGACAAAATGCATTCTGTTAGCACTCTCGTGATCAGCCGATGTTTGGATGTAAAGAAATATCCCTTTCGTCCAAAGAAAAATGACGAAGAGATATTAGGAACTGAAATTCCTTGTTTAAGTGCAATAGGCGCATTATTGTACTTAGCTCAATATACTCAGCTAGATATTACTTTCTCAATGAACTTGTTAACTAAATTTATTACAGGACCAACACAAATATCATTGGAATAGTGTCAAGAATGTACTTTGATACTTAAAAGAAACCAGTGACATGGGCATGTTATTTACTATATAAATGTTGAAAGGGACTGCAGATGAAATTGCAACCCTTAAGAAAATATTGAATGATATCCTATACACTTATACACTAAATAATAAGTTATTTGGTTATACTAATGTTGGTTATATCTTAACCACATGAACACCCAAATTAATTATATTTACCATGAGAAACATGGTGATATCTTGGACATCAATTAAGAAATTTTGATAGATATCTCTTAAAATTATTTAGAGATTATTATCTTACATATAGCAATTTGTGAGTGTATTTAGTAAAAGTCTACCACTAAAGATCCTACATGCAACATGCATATACGAAGAATATATTGCATGCATTGAATAAATGAAACTGTTTATACAGGTGATAATACAAAGTATATATCACCGAAGTTTTTCTATAACTTGCGACAACAATCTTTGCTCAAGATTCAGGTAATTTAAGTAAGCTCTAAAGAAAATGTGGCTAATCTATTTACATAATCATTGTCCAAGATAAACTTTGAGAAACATCTTAAAGGAATTAAGATGTGTAAACTTTCTGAGCTCACTTGATAGATGTACCTATCAGTTGAGAGGTGTAGACTTCAGGGGGAGTCTTAACATAGGTGTGTTGCAACTCATTTTCCCTTCGACCAAGGTTTATTTTTCTTATATGATGTTACTTGGCAAGGTTTCTATTGAGACAACATTCATGCACCATCCATCCTTTTGATTTGGCACAAGGGGGAGTGTTAAAGGAAATTATATTTATGTGCCTTCATCAAAGGTATTTACTAGAAGGATAGTTTAGTCATTTCATTATGTATCTTATATTTCTGTAACCCTAGTTTGTAACCTATATAAATGAATCTCATACACAGAAATAGTGGAACAATCTCCTGGCTTGGTACGCCCCCAGATGTAGCCTTTCAGGTGAACTGGGTCAACAAATTTTGTGTTCTTCGTTTTGCTTTTTCGATTATCCTTAAACATTCCACAATTTTTCTCTCTTTTTTTTTAGCTAGTGACGACTTTGTATTGATCTCTTGTTGTAACAAGAAAAATCCACTCTTCACCACGATTTGTGATTGAGGGGCCTAAAAAACCGTAAAAACCCTAAAAAATTCTATAAATTCTAAAAATTCTTAAAAAGAAAAAAATATTTCTCAAAATTAAAAAATATTATTTTGAGTAATTTAGCATGGTGTATTAAAAGAAAGTCACATGCATCTAGGAAGTAAGACCCCCTCTTCGACTCCAACTATCACTGTTTATTTAAAAAAAAAAATTATTATTTTTTTTTTGAAAAATTCTTGAAGTAAAAATTAATAACTTAAAATAAAAATAATTTAAAATATTTTCACAATTTTTTTCGTAAAATTTGTTCATAGTATAAAATTAATATCGTTACTTGCATCTACTGTTAGTATTAGACTAAGAAATTAATGTCACAGTATAAGGTGTTATGATTTAACTAAATGCATGTAGAAATTTATAATATGAAAATATTTATACTATGAACAAATTTCACAAATGAATAACTTATTAAAAAAATATTTTAAATAAACATTGATTGTGTAAGGGTGTTTTTCATGCATTTCATCATTTACTCTCAAGTATATTATATACTACCTCCATCACATCCCAATAGGGAAAATAATCTTTGCATCCTTAACTTGATCTACTTTTTATTTTGGTCCTAATAATTTTTAAATTTTAATTTTAATCATGTAAGTTTACCTTTTTTTTTTATTTTGATTCTGTTAACTTTTAAACTTTGATTTTTACTCTGAAACTTTATCTCTTTTTTATTTAGGTCCTGTGACATCCTCATGTACAAAAAGAGGTAAAGTTATAGGATGAAAATATAAAAATATGTAAGTTATAGGATGAAAATATAAAAATATGTAAGTTATAGG